>VMDR010019056.1:0-18656 GCA_007922815.1 Macrotus californicus
TTTATTTCTGTATTCGCAAAATTTTTTCCTGTGTAAGTTCATGTTTTACATACATTAGTACCAGCTATTGGGGGGAATTATAGCATCACAACTAACTTGTTCTTAAAGATGCACATTTGTAAGTATATTAAAATCTATTGCTTCTAACCTAGTTGATATGTTGTAAAACAAATTAAGTTGGAAAAACAATTAAGGCATTTGGAAAAAAAGAGTATTACTTAAGGTAACATAATAACATCGTTTACGAAGACTGGGTTTCATATTAAAAGAGTCTAATGGAAAATTAACACGTTGATGTTTATCCAGAGTGAGAGTTCGTTCACTATTTACACTCAGAGCTGGCCTTCCCACACATGCTGCACTTTGTCCTTACATTCACGTTTTTAAATAGTCCTTTTGAAAAGATAAGTTTTCTGATACAGAAAAGACCATACAGGGGAGCAAAACAACATCATTGAAAACAAATGATGGGATTTTTTCCTTTCCGGAAAGGGTTTATTTCTGAAACTTCCTCTTCCAAATTTTTAGAATTGAAGGCAGTTTCTCTATAAATTGTAATGTGAGAGCTAGGCTACCCACAATTATTTTCAGAGAAATAAAAAATGGAGAAATACTTAAGAAGTAAACTGAAATGTGCCAATATTTCACAATTTTTATGGTAAATCATCAGTGTGAGTTTTCTTCAGTTCCCAAATTTTCTCATGCTTCATCAGAACATGGGCATTCTTTCTATAAAAGTGTTGTTCCTTTTATCTGTTTGTTCATAATTTACTGAAAGTAGGCAACACTTGTGAATAAGATAAACTACCTTCTGTATTTCCTTCAGTACATTATATTTCTGATGACTTCATTGTTTTGTTTAGTTTAACTCTTTTATTTTTATCTCTTGGTTCCACCCAGCAGGAGGTTGGCCCTGAATTCCCTGGTTTTCAATTCCTGGAAATGTAAGTTCATCATCCCTTTTTCAGTCATTGGCATTACTGGGAATCTGTGCCTCAGTGGACAATGCTGATTTCCTTCTAAAACCTATCCATTCATTTGACTTCCTTGGCAACAATCTCTTGAGGTTTTCCGTGAGTCTCTGTGATGTTTTGTTCTTGTTCTCTCCTCACTCCCATTGTTGACACCAATGCTCTCATACCCACTTGCTTCTTAAATGTTGTAAGTAGTACTTGGGTTTCTACTTTGGGTTTTAGTATTCCCTTTTGATGATTTCATCTACCCTCATAATTATCATCTTCATGCAGATAACTCAAATATTTCTCGTGTATTTGAAATACTCAGATACCTCTGATGTTTTGAGCTTTAGATTGTAAGGATATTTGGATATTCCACATCCACTTTCACGTCAGTATGCCGAGAGCCACTCATGCACCCGTGTAAGATACACGAGATGTCCCCGTGACCAAACGTCTAATCCACCAAGTCAGGTAAATCCTGGGAGCCTCTCCAGAGCCCTTCATCTCACTCCCTCACATAGTAGGTCCTGCCGACTGCACCAAATAAACATAAACGATTACTTCAACCAAGTCCACACATACACTTACTGCCTAGTTCAGGGCTTATCATTTTTCCCGTGTTATTTTTTCCAATAGCCCCTTGTAGGAATCCTTGCTGGAAACACCCAGTTTTAATACCCATGAAGTTTCAAATGCACTTAGCACCCATACAGTTTTTATCTCATTCTTCATATAATGCAAAGGTAAAATAGTTTATTTTATAAATTATTAAAAATAATTTGGACATTAATTCAAATGCTATTGTCACTTCACTGTTCAAAAAGAGTATATTTTCTTAAAGAATCATGTCTAATAAATTTGAAAAATGTTTAAAGCTGAGCAAGTACATTCTAGTGTAGAAAAAGTATTATGTTTCTAGGTTCCAAAGTACTTTAGCTGTATTTTGTGTGACAGACAGTTTGGCAAATATTATGAAGTCATCCTTTTCAAGAAACTTACTTTGAAGTTTCAGGATTAGTTTGCTGGCCTCCTCCATGGCCTCTTATCCCCCTCTGCCTGTACCCATTATAAGTCTGAACATCTATATGGAAATTTTCTACTAATGTTTTATGTATTTTTATTTTCCATTATACCATGTGAAACATAGGGCCCGGCACAAATAATGCCCCTATTTTATTACAAATCACAAGCACATAATTCGGTAACAACAATGTTACACTCAAGCACACCATATGACATTTTAGATGAAATGCTCAAATTAAATCTATAAATTATTACACCAATATTACTACCAATGACATTCAAGCAGGCATTACTTCTGCCAGACCCTATATATTCATTTTCTTTTCCCCAATAATTAATATATCGCTTACCATGTTTTAGGGCCTTAGTAAAATATTTATGAACTCACATATTAGAATTAAATGTATATTACTAAACAAAGACACTAGTTTCTATGTCGTGGAGTATCATACCTATTTGAGAACATTTTTTTGACTTATTCGATATGAATCGCTGCTCTTGTATGATGGGATGTGTGTGTGGTGTGCAAAACTACTATTTTACATTTTTCATATAAATAGAGACAATATGTCAGGCCATGTTAGACCAAGGGTTAAAGTAAAAACTCAATATTCTGATACATATTTGTTCATATCACATAAGGGCACAGCACTAATACACTTTGAAGTGATTACTGCCGTGGTAAAACACTAAAAAAAATCTAATCCAATGTGACATGAGACAGTGAAAATCTAAATGAAAGCAGAGCATGCATATTGTTTTTATATTGTACCTGCCAGTCAAGCTAAAATTTTATGAAGAACTGAGAAGCAATTTTCACTCATGTACGTTATATCGTGTAGGTCATATTCTTTTATGTAAATCTCTTTCACTTGGGTGTTTAAATTTCAATATAAACGTAGTTCTAAAAAGTATGGCTTTTATTTCTTTCTCTATTTAATTAATTCTGAGTTTTGAGAGCAAATGTGTTATTGAGCATGACACCGACAAGGGGTACCGCTGGAGGAGGTGTTGGGACATGAGTGGCATCTGTTTTGGGTAACAGCAATGTTGCAGGAGTGCCCCTGCCCCCACCATGCTGCACCCCACAAAAAGCGGGGAGGGTGATGAGGGCTCCGAAGGTGAGTATTGATTCCCAGGTGAAATCTGAAAAAGATAAAGGCTATACTTCGTCCCCTGGGGAGTCTAAACACACGTTAGCTTTAATCGTGACTTCTTTCTTTTTCACTTTCATAGAGCTAATTAACAAATTCCACATTTTTGCATTTGCTTTCTCAAAATACCCAATGATGCATGTTAGGAACATCTTTGTTAGCTAATAATAAGGTTAGACATAGTCTTGTATACATTAGTCTTTCCCTCTTTATAGCAATGTGATTAGTAGCGTTCCTAGATTTTGCCAGGACATGTCATTGCTGACTTTCAAGTTGGGAGAGAAACAAAGCAAAGCAAAGCAGAACAAATTTACACATAGTTTGTCCATGGCTGTTCCCATAGCAGTAGACCACGACATAGGAATTAATGTGAAATCCAGGTCATCTGTTAAATGCTTTCTTATTTACTTTTTATGAGAGTTTCATTAAAGTGGCATACACTATTTACATTATTTGGAATTTGGTTAAGATAAATGCATGTAGTATACCAGCAAGTTAATTTAGTGAGCTTGTTTTTCAGTTTTGAAGATCAATTTATGAAAAATGTACACTTGAAAAGATTCTGATTAAGGACCCACATGGTTAGAAGAGTTTGCGCTACATTTATTAATTATTCATTTTATAATTGTATCATTTATAGTTGTAGCAGGAAACAGAAATCTCAAGGTAATTGAACAGAGTTTAATGAAGGACTTATTAACAAATAAGGGCAAGGTTAATTGATAACATAAAAATGGGTTAAAACATCCCAGTTCTAGAAATCTTCTTTTTCTACATCTGAACATCCTTTCATCAAATATAACCTCATAAAACAAGCTGGGCACTGGTCTCTATTCCCTGAATGGCCTTCATTTGCGGCCTCTTCATCACAGTTGAAGCCAATGTCTTACTTCAAGCCCCAGAAGACAAAAATTATTCAATGACCTTTGATTCCTTTTTTAAAAATTTTATTTAGTTTTAGAGAGAGGGTGAGGGAGGAAGAGAGGGAGAGAAACATAGAAGTGTGAGGGAAACATCAACTGGTTGTTTCTCCCACACACCCCAACAAGGAAGTGAGCCCACACCCCAGGCGTGTGCGCTGACCAGGAATCCAACCAGCGACCTTTTGCTTTGTGGGACGACAGACCCTCAAACAACTGAGCCACACCGATGAGGGCTGATTTTTCATTTTACCACTCTGTAGCTAATAAATTTAGAAGTCTTGTTGGTCATACCTTCAAAATTGTCCCAGAATCAGACCACATTTTATCACTTCCACTGTTGCAATACCAAGGTCCAAGCCTAGATTCCTGTAACAGCTCCTAGCTGGTCTTCCTAATCACACCTTTGCTCCCTAACAGACTCTTTCAGAACGCTCGCTGTAATCACTTGTAAAGTGTGTGTCAGATCACGTCACTTCGCTGTTCAAAAACGTACAATGGCTCAAATGTCCTGAAAGGTGAGGTAAAAGTTGTTGCTTAGCCTCCGACCTGGCCCTGTTTCTTCACTGATTTCATGTCCTTCTTCTGCCCCTTTTCTCAGCACATCCGCATTTTATCTCTGTGTGATGCGTTTGGTTGAACTATTTAATGTTCACTAAATTCGTCTTTAACTGTGCCTAGTCTGCTACTTAATTCAACTGTTCAGTGTTTCATTTCAAGGAGTATATTTTTAAATCTTAAAAGATTCATTGGACTTTTTTTTAAACCTGACTGGCTTATACTGTCTGAAGGTTCTATTAAACTGGGGTTTTGTTATGCGGTGGGAATTGTTTCTATTGACTTGCTCAAGGTAAATGTCTCATGTTTTTCTACATTCATAAACCCAAACCTGAAAAATATGTAATAATGGTAGTATACATTTAACGAATAAATGAATCTGGACACTGGATAAAAACAAAAGAGAAGCACTTTTAGTCTAAACACAAAGGTCTTTTACCAAAAATTTCTAAACAGGTTGGAGGGTAGATCTGAATAATGGCAGAGCAAACCCAAGAGAGACAAATGTCCTTCTGCCACAGGACATCATTTCTTCCCTCTTCCCTAGTCCTCCAGTTTCCACAGAGGTTACGCTCAGTCGCTCTTAGCTTTACTGTGGCTCTTAGATCTAGTTCATTCTGCTGGTCCAAGGACTCATCTCGTTGGTCTGCTTCTGGGAGAGCAACTCCAATCCTATGTTAATGACACTAACAATTCTCTACGTGCCTCCTCCATAGTTTTATCTCAGTGTTTGGCTCCTGGGGATTTCTCTAACATATTTCAAACTCAACGGTGCATTTTCGTTATATATTTTTTCAGTGTTTGTAGGCTATATGGTCTACCATACTAAGGTATTATAGTGTGCTAGACAGCATATCATGTTCTTGGATTACAAAAATGAATAATAATTTAGAGGCCAATTCACTCCTACATATTTTAGGTTTTCCATCCACTAAGATTATTTGCTTTGTTCTCAAATTAAATGGCGTTTCTTCCATAAAATCAGGTTTAAAGACTCACTCTTATTTTCCTGCCTTATTGTGACAGTTAAGTTCAAATATACCTGAAACTCTGTATTTCTTCAACAAAGTAGGTACAATCGTGAGCTCCTAATTTTATAATTTGTTTAGTTGATCTAGATAATTAATATGTTTGTATAATGTTATGTTTCAAAATATAATCTATAAATATGCCATATAAGCAATTACATTTTTTCATTAACTACAAATACAAAAGTAGTTTTCCATATGCCTCGGTGTCATCAAATAACAATGGTGAAAATTGAAATTACTTCAGACTTGACAGAAAGAAGCAACCCAGTGTTTCTGTCCTTGCATGTGACAGTGTATAAGTCAGGGTGTGATATCAATGTCACATCAAGCTTCAAGCCAAACGAAAGGTCTACAAAGGGTGTAGTAACAAACCCTTTTATTTTTTATGGCTCTGAGAAATAGATTTATAGCAATACTTGTATAGGGCTTCTTGGCTGCCTGTAAAGTACCACTTAAGAACATTACCTTTTGACCTTATCTGCAAATACTGGATCCCAACAGAGTCCAGAACTAGGTGAGATTGCCTACCTGCTACAGAGGGTTTCTCCATGCCCTCTATGTGTGAAGCAGCTGTGCTGTAGTAGATAACCTAAGTAGCTCTTCAAATTATAGGTTGACATTGGCTCCATCTAAGGAGTATAAACAAGGCAAACCAACCTCCGAAAAGCTTGACAAGTGAAAACACAACATGGCCTTCTCACAGGATGACATCCTTAAAATGACCCTCTTGTCACAGCAGGTTCTTTGAATGTTTTCCCAGACAGTGGTAGTGTGTCTCCCCTGTTCCCAAGGAGTGGGAGTCAGAAAGATAGCCTCAGGACTTCCAGGGGAGAGGTTTTTCTGGACAAAGCCAAATGACCTAATTAAAGCACCTCCCAGAGCCTTTAGATTATTGAGCTCTTTGTTCTAACCAGATAAACTGACACTGTAATGGTGCCTTAGGTAATGCTACATAGCTGAGCATTTCCAAGGAATAAAGAGTGCTAGTGCGTATGTAAAAAGTGTCAGCCGGCAGGTAAAATGTGGGCTAAATTAGGTAGCAGACAAGACAGAGCGGAGCCAGCAACATAAAGAGCATTTATTCACAAACCAAGGCTATTCTTCTCTAGAGGCATTGTGGACAAGACTGCTGTTCTCATGCTGATTTTTTTCTGTTATCCTTTTACATTCTGACAACAACACTGTCAGCAGAATCCCCATCCAGCCTGGGCACTTCTGTGTATCCACCCCTTGCCTTGTTTTTCTAACCCTGAACTCGAACTGCTTCCCTTTTTGGTCTCCCATTCCTTTCTCCTAAACAAATACATGCAGAGGGAAGTCACCAGGCAAATGTCTGGGTGTATAAAAGAGCTGATATTTCATGATGGAGCTTCAACATTTTTCTAAGCCTTCAGTGTCTTTTGTATTTTTTTTCATTGTATTTGTTATCTATGATAAAGACTCAAAAGTTCAATAAGGCCACATTTTTTTGGCATTTTGCATTTATTGGTTTACAATGGCATGGATATGGTCATCCTTACATTTCAGAATATTAACATATTTGTGTAGCATTCTCGTTTTTCTTACATGCTGAAATGAGCCGCTATTTTGTGGCAACAGTATTCAGCTAATTGCAGTGAACAGAAGAAATGATTTTATATGCCTCAGTTCTGCCTTTCAAAAAGTTACAGTAGTCTCTGCTTATTTCTGGGTGATAGATACATTTTAAGACTCCCAGTGGAAGCCTGAAACAGTAGATAGTACTGAACAGTAAATACACGATGTTTCTCTTATGCACACACACTGTTTCCCTTAAAGGAAGCATTTTATAGGGCTTCTGTTTGCATATCAGAATTTCCAGGATCACTACTCTTTTGGCTTAGGTCATTACTGAGTAAAAAAAGGCTCACTAAAAGACAAGCACTCTGATACGGTAACAGTTGATCTGATATCCAAGAAGGCAACTGAGTAACTGAGGGGCAGGTAGCACATACGGAATGGATACACTGGGCAAAGGGATCATCCAGGATGGATGCTGCGGGAGGACATGAGATTCCATCACTTTACTCAGAGAGGTGTGCAATTTAAAGCTTGTGAATTGTTTATTTCTGGAATTTTCCATTTACTATTTTTGGATAGCAGTTGACTGTGGGTAACTGAAACTGTGGAAGCAGAAACCACAGATAGAGGAGAGGGGCAACTTTATAAGCTTCTTCAGGGTGGAGATCACAATCCTTGTATGTTTTCTGTACAGCGTACCAGTTCTTTGTGTGCTGATATCTTTGCTTATGCACTCTCCTCTGCATACCCAATCCACTGAAAATGTATTCTTCCCAAATATGGCTTTTACCATTAATTCACCTGTTTTAAAACCTTCAAGAGATTCTTGCAACCTACTTTATCTTGATAAAGTGTATAATTCATGATCACACTTATCATTCAATCTTGTTGCCTCACGGATCCCCACTCGAACACCAACCAGGCTCTGTATGTGTTCGGTCATCTCCAATGCTAGGAGTGAGTGGCAGGGCAGAAGGAGGCTTCAGTCAAGGGCAGGTGCAGTAAAGCTCAAAACTGTGTCCAGCCACTGCGCCTCCTGGCCTGCAGTGGTGTAGAAGTAGAGGCTGGGGTAGTGGCTGTGAGGCTGGAAATTTACACTTGTCATTAAGATTGTCCTTGAGGCTGTGACTACTCTGAAGATAGGTTGCTTCTGTTTCCCAAAGCTGAAAGTAGAATGTAAGAAAATGGAGAAAAAGAACAGGGAAAAGTGGATCTTCCAAAATAATGTATGTAGAAAATTATGAATCCTATTTTATAAATGTCATAGCTGTCTTGCACCTCTGCTCCCGACTGCCCCTTTAATAGAGTCTAGGTGCTCTTAGTGAACTTGTGTGCATGTATGTGCCCTCCTGAACAACCGCAGTAAAATCAATTAATTATCTAACATCAAGGTTTGGGGAAGTTAGAGTCAAATAATGCATTCGACCCAACTTTAAGATAGCATGAATATAAAAAATATTAACCAAAATAACACTTTTATAAAAAATTGGATATTTTAATATCACCATAAAAAATTCAGGAAATCATCTTAGATTATTTTAAATAAATACATTTTTTTTTTGAGTTTTGCAATAATAGAGTCAACATCACATGGTGGAAAGATATAAATTATAAGGCAAGATATACATATGACCTTTAGAGGCTAATAAATATTTTCTTAATTTAGAATCTAAAATCTTAATGTCACGTTTGCTTATTAAAAAGACACATAGGTTTATTCTGATGCACAAATGCACAAATCACAATACCCTTTTTGTTATGCAATTTCTGCTTTCAGATCTTTGGATTTTGTTTAATATATCATACCAGCGTGTCTTGCATTCAGTTAATTCTTCTGCACCAGCCCTGGCTGCTGCTCTTTAATTCCATGAGGGAGCCTCCATGTAATCATGCTCCCTCACCGTTAGTCTGTCCTTTGGGACCTGGAGATTTGTGTATCATGAAGGAATGATAACAAAAAGACGGCTTCAAATGGAACCAGGTTCTATGAAAATCAAACTGCTAAACGTGTGCCCCGTGTTTTTCATTCTCACGCGGCAGGGCGCTTCACCACAGACATCGCTGTTTTTGGTACAGACGAGAACAGACCGCATGAGCTGTTTTCTCCGGAGTGTATGATTAATGGATTATCCCCTTATCCCCTAATTGCCATATCAGGTGTGGAGTTGCATGTGGCAGATTAATAAAAAAAAAATCCTTGAGTCAACAGATAGTATGGGCTAATTTTTGTGTAAGCTAGTTTTCAAACATGCAATCACCAGCCATGGAACACTACTGCACAGAAGTAGGAAAAGAAGATACACTCAGGGGACAGCTTCCTTATTTGGTCTGCACGTGATTGTTGTGTGTGTGTGTGTGTGTGTGTGTGTGTGTGTGTAAAATAACAATTTGATGCAGTTCGAATGTGTTCATTTTTCATGAAACTCAAATCAGAGTACAGTTATGCAAAGAAACAAGACAACAGGTCAATGAGTATCTTTTCCATGTCCTAAAACAGAGAAAAAAGAAAAAAAATCACAACTACTGGTGAGGAGAAGAGAAAATAATGGAGAAAAAGTTGAAGCAAAAGTCAGAACATATAGGTTTGTTAACTGACGTTTCACTAAAACTACATTAGGCAGAGAATCTTCTAAGTTGGAATGTCATGTAGAACTCATTTAGGTCAACTTCTATTCAGTGTAGGGATTCTTCAAAATATCTCAGAAGGGAATCCCTTAATGTGGCTCATATCTCAGAAACCGACCACACTACAAGGTAGCCCTTTTCACGGAGACAAGGGAAATTTATTCCCTTTTGCTCTCACTTAACATCTCTTGGTTCTGCCCCTTTAGATTCACATAAAACAAGTCAGAACCCTTTAGCAGTTGATGACCCTTCAAATATTTACAAAATAGCTCTCACAGTAATTCTCTTTTAAATGTTACACCAGTAATTTTAGAATTCCATCCAAGTCTTGAAATGCGGTCTTTCCTATGGCTGTTAATTTCTTTTTCTTTTGATAGTACAGTTAATTACTTTGAAACTAACTAATTAATGTTTTATTACTGACTAATTTGGTAAACTCTTTTCCACACGAATCCCACTGAAGCTAAGGCTGCTACATTATTGTTGAGAATGTGCAGGCCAAGATTGACATGTTTGCTCAGGAAGGCGACCCGAATTATGATACTGCAGCCAGTGAGACTTTTAGGGGAATTTGCCACAGTTGGAGATCTTTCATTTTCACTTGACATTTTGAGAAACCGAATATTTTCAGTGGCGCAGTCAGTTGCACTCATGTAGTTATTAAATGCCAAAGATTGATATAACATATGAAAGCCAATTTCTTCATGCACAGTAAACAATGCCCATTTTGGAAGAAATTTAGAAGATGAGACTATGTCTGGCTTGTAATGAAATCACCCACTTTCCTGGTATTTTTATGTCAAGAACACTGGATTAGATATCAGAAAGTAAGTTCATGAACTGAGATTCCAAGGACAGATTAGAAGAAAATCTTGACAGCTCTTTTATCCAAGTCAAGAAGTCTAATGAGCAATCCCTGCTCAGTGAAGAGAAAATCTCCCAGGATAATCAGATTATTTTATGCTCTAGATTCAATTTTTCTCTTCTCTACGAAGTAGTGACTTTTGCCCACCAAGTTTTGTCTTTCCGAATCCTGTTAATAATATCATTCTATTTTCAGAGTTTAGGTTTATTTTACTAAATGAATTAGGTCATCTTTTGTTTTGGAAAGATGTTAGCTTTTACTGTAATATTAATTTTATTTGTAAACTCTTAGAGTTCTTGGAGCAGTAAGTTCTTCCTGCCGCTCCTATTTGTATCCGTGTGGTTATTCGTTCTAACTAAAACTCAAGTTTTAACAGTTGTATTTATTTACATCTTCTTATCTTACCCTCAAATCCATTATCGATGTTTTTAATCTCCCAGTATAATAGTGATCAGATTTGTGTTCTACTCATAATCTGTAGCCATATCCTCAGTCATTGTGATCTATGACTGGCACTAGGTGTACCTTTTCTACTTTTACCTTGCATTGTGATCATGACCGGCAATCGCTTGACATCTGAGCAGTTCCGATTTCAAATATATTCAGGGAACATCGCAATATGAATGACTTTAACTGTCTTCTACATCTTGGAGGCTTTTCCTGTGTGGACCCATGTGCAGTTGCTCTTGGAACAGTGAGAGAACAAGGAGTGTCCTGCTCTCCAGGCACATGGTTTGCTCCAACTGAAGAAGCAGACTGGTTGAGCGGCACACCCACAACCTGGGCAGGCTTTCCAGGCAAGTCATCAAATCAAAAGCCACTAAAGAAAAGGAAAGACTCAGGTATTAAGACAGAGTTACAAATACCGGAGAAATCAGAGCAGAGACAACGACTGCTTGACTGCTCGGAGTGGAGAGAGGGTGTGAACCTGGTGTCATTTTCTGACTGGCCCTTTAAGTGACTCCTTAGCCACAGATGGGGCTATATCCAGAGGGCTTTACGTGACAATCTTGGACTTGACACTAAATTCTTTTCTGGGGTCTCTCACCTGTGAAAACTAACTTTTTCCCCCTCTGCTTCTCCTAAGATCGTTTAATAGATTAAGTCTATCTTGGTTGAAAGATAGATTCTTAAATTTTAATATAAACTATATGTGCCAATCAGTGCAGCAGACACCGGAGATGGAGATGGTACTGCTCAACTCACCTACTTAACTTGCTGTACTTTCCATTTTCCAATCTGGAAAGGATTTACATGTTTTCAGTGGCTCAGACATACTACAGAGTGGTGCATGATGGAGCAAAGTTGAAGGTATAAAGCCGTCCAGCTAGTATCTTCTACAGTTAAAAAAAAATGTTGAGGTCCTCTGCCTTTCATTAAGCATGAGCTCTTCACAGAAATGTGCAGTAGAACCAGAAAACGTTGATCAATACATTCTACTGGCTGGCCTTTCGCAATCTGGGATGTGGCTTAAAGCTCTCTCCAGGTAGCTAGTAGCTTCCTCAAGCACTGTCTCTCTGCTGGGTTTCATTTTGTGAGAAAAGTTACAAAGACAGAAATCAAGGTTGTGGTGAAAGTGAAGAAATGTAGTGAGTTGTTCACTCTTCTTGGCATGAGATAGACCATTCTGTCTGCATTATGGGTTATCACTACAGACCTGGTTAAGATATATTCCATGACCACCCATTTATCTTGTGTAAGGGGTATAGACAAGTATCAGCAAACTGACAGAAATTTGAAAAAACACCAACTAATCTGAGAAACAAAAGGGAGACTATGGTGGAACATCATATCATTTGAAATCTGAGGAGGTAAAAAGTTCAAAATTAAGGATGATGGTTGTAAGTGAGAGGAAAAGACCTGCATCCAGGATGTAATGCTCATGGCATATGAAGGAAATAGACTGGGCATGTTACTCTAAGTGGAGGTAAAAGTCAAGTAAGTATCCTATGGATTTTGAGTAATACAACATTTCCTTTATAATAGTAATAGCAATAGATGCTACTATTTTGAGCCTTACTAAATGCTGTCATATTAATGCTGTATCAACTAAGTTGTCATCTATTTTGTTTTACAGCCTGAGTAGGTGACAGTGGCACCTGGGGCAACCTGTTAGCACAGGTAAAACTCCTTGGCCTGATCTTACAATCCCTAGTTTCAATAACAGAACATTAATGCATTCTGTGCCTCCAGAGACCTTCTCCTCCTGGAGATTTCCTTGACCAATCCTTGGGCTGGGTTATTTCTCCTGTTTGCAGTTGTGTCTTGGTTTGGGAAATGTCCAACAGCTGAGCTACTTATGTGTACAAAGAAGCTGCCTAGGATGGTGTTAAGAGTTAGCAGTAGGATGAACACAGCCATCTAGGTGTTAATATTGTTAGTGATGACAGAAGGATCTGGAAGTTAGTGGCTTATTACTTCTCAGCAGTTAAAAGGGGGACATGGCAGTTGCATATGAAAAGAGAAGAAAGGTGAGCATAATTCTTATTGTTAGTGTGGCAGAAAATTATTTCAAAATATTATCTGATTCTCTCCCTCGTGTTATTCCCTTTTCCCCAATTCTATTAGATAGTTCTGTAATTATTTATCGGAGAAACGGTATGAAGGGCAACAGAAGGAAACTCAGATTTGGTCTGGTTTTGATGTGACACTGACGAGGAGAGCAGGGAGAGCAGAAAGTGGATGAGCATGTTTAACGGTCTTTAGAGGCAGGCCTAGAGGTGCGGGGTCATCTAGACAACACTTCAGTAAATGGCATCTTTGAAGAGCCTTGTTTCAGTTGTCAGAGCCATTTGGAAATGGAAACATCATTTGCTACTGCTCCCTCTCGGTGCCCAGGCCTACATTAGCTGCTCTTACCGTAGGTATCCGATGCAATCTTCTTTTCTTCAGGAGTTAGCACTCAGATTAATGTCCCCCCAGCAGGTGTGAGGCCCATCGATATCTCTTCATTAAATGAAGTTGTTTTTGTCTTTGTCTAGTTTATCTCTTGTGGAATTTTCCCACAATCTTAACAGCACAAGGCATCCATAAGCCCCAAGAAAAAAGCCGTGTCTGTGGTCCCCTGGTGGGATTGCCAGAATGAGGAGGTGGCTCAGCTGTATCTAAAGAGGGCTGAAGACAGCATAAGCAATAATGTCATTTACTGAGGTAGGAGGAAGAGTAGATTGAGGAAGTAAATATGATGTGTATTTTAAACATTGATTTGAGATATCTCTGGAACTGCCAAGTGGAGGTCTACAGGAAGCTATTAGATAAATAGCTTGAAATTTTTAGAATAGAGTCCATGGTTTGGAGATCTGTATTTGAGATCTAACAACTCTTCAGTTGTTTCTGGAGAAATCTGTATATGGGTATCTGTCCAGGATATATAGTGAATAGAGGAGATAATAGAGAAAAGACAATACGGACATCTAAAAAATAGAGAATATTTCATTGGACTAAACAGGAGTTACCAGTGTGGTAGAAGGAGAAAGTGATGCCACACAAGCAAAGGCTATAATGTCAAGAGTGTCAAGTATGGTGGCACTTGGATATGAGAAACCCCTCTAAGTTTTCAGTGAATTTTAAATCTGTCCTTTATTAACATGCAATATTTTTGGAGCATGTGGTGTAGATATTAGACTGCTCCCGGCTGAAGAATAAGTAAGGAAGTGGAGATCATTTTGTCTTAAAAAGAAAGCATAAACATAGTTATATACTTAGTATACAGAAAGAAATGCACAGTCGCATTTTTATAATGAACATTTTCAATATGAGCAAATCTTAGAGATGTTCATACGTTGAAATAGAAAAAAGGCCGTGAAGAGGAAGAGTTTGAAAATACGTGTGAGATAGTAAAGCCATATTACCTAAGCCAGGTTATCTTGTGAGGTAAATTTATATCTCTGTCTCTGGGCTTGAACTAAGCATTTTTTGTTTGTTTGTTTTCTCCTCTGCAAAGAAAAGGGGTCTTACAAGGGTCAGACCTATGTTCTCAGCATCCTGGCAGGTGTACTAATTGCTCAGATGACTTGTGCTTTTAAAGGTGCATTGACCACTGATGCCCCTCGAGGACCACCAGCTCTGCAATGGACCCTACGGAATTTTAGTGACTCCTAGATAGTTTATGTGAGTCCTCAAATGCCAAATCTTGGGAGAATCTTATCCACCTGTCAGGTTATTGACCATTATTCAGTCATCTTTCAAAACAGAGCTGAAAATAAGCTTTGCAATAGCTACTCTATTTTAAAATCATGTCCCCTAAAGACCTCATGTGTAGCAATAGATATGTGTAACTGCGGATATCCTAAACTATTTTCTATTTTATTGAGTCAGTTTACAGTTACCAGTAATGTTATATGCAAGTAAAAATACAATGCCCAATTTTCTTTGCTGCCAAGTCTGAATTACAATTTAGCCTGACAAATGGGCAAAGGTTTCCAAGCACCACATGGCTGGTATCTGTGTATTGGAGTATGATGAACCCATATTGTTTTTAAATCCATGGAGGAGCTAGACAAAGGTACCTCTGCGAATTTTACAATGAAAGCCTGGGAATCAGAGGTGGTATTACTCAGTTCATTTATGAACAAATGTGGGATTGCAAACTGCAGATTCTAGAGAAGGTATTAATGAATCATCCCCAGATGATCTTCCAACAACCCACAGGACTTCAAAATGAATCATATGATCTATTTTTTAATTAAAAAATGCATTTTAAATGAATTATTTATGAACAAGTACAGCTGTAACCTTGATAATATTAAACTGTTCTGGGCTGTTGAAAGGTATCTGGTAGCAGTGACTATTCATAGTCAAACATGCAGATTGTATTAATATAGTCGGTGAAAAATAATAAACTGGTCTCTGAAGAGGTGGAGATAAATGAGTCCATCAATTCATATTGCCTTCTTGCCATAGCCAGTCACCAAAGATTTGTGCAGAAATATTTTATTTGCAGGGTTATTTGTAGCCTGCAAATATCCATGACTCTGTCTCTCAAATTTTATAATGTGACTATTTAATACACTATAAGAAATCAATTAAAGGAATATTGGTTATGCAGCATAGTTTCATTATAGATAGAATTAAAAACATAGCATTTTCTGTAAGATCATTTTGGCTGTCTCTCGATCTGAGATAAACCGAAGGTGACTTTGACACTGCAAAGACAAAGCAGGGACTTTCCGAGTGTGAGCCGAAGAGGCTCCGTTATTTCTCCCACGTGAATGCCGAAACACGCAGAATGTTCCAGTCAGGAACTGAGGCAGTCTGATGCTCTAGGTAACTTTTCCTAAATTTATTTGTCATTGTCTAATTTTAACACTTTATTTCTAAAGGGAGAAGTTAAAGATATTAAATTCTTGTCTAATTTTAAAAGGTTTCTTATCAGAGGGCATGTTATGTACAGAGGTAGGTGAGGAAGACAATTTTACAGTGGATAAAATGGAATGGGAGAAACAAAAGGAGTAGGAGTAATTAGGTAAATTAACACTGGTGAAGTCCGGAGACTTTTCTCATTTTCTCCTTCTGTAAGAATTCAGAAATCCTGGGAGATAGAAAGGAACCGAGATAAAAACACAATGTAGACAACTTAATCAAAACACGAAATTTATGTGCTCGGGGTTTCTAAAGTACTAGTAGATCGTTTAAATAGTTAAATTCTCCTTATTCTTTCTCTATTTTCTTCTTCCTCACTAAAAAAGACTAAGATTTAAGGGATTCCTTCAAAAGACAATGGGTAAAACAAACCTCATCACTCAAAGTCTCTATTTATGATATGACCAGGAATTACTGATCTTCCAGTAAGACACATTGATTTTGTTTATTTTTTATCAGTAATTACACTTATGGAAAGAGAAAAATATAAGATGGATTTACTGTTAACGACTATATGAATGCCTCAGTAATTACTATGGACAGGTGTATTGGCCAATTATGGTTGTTTTCCGTACTCATTTTGAAATACTTTGTATATATGGGCTAATGCCTTATTGGTGCAGATTATTTTAGTTGTTCAAATACATAAAACCCCTTCTTTAAGAAGACAGACATCTCGTAAAGGCTACGAAAAATCACACCTAACTAGACATAAGTGCATAAAGCCTGATTAAATAAAGGCAAAATATTAAAGAAAACCTCTCTGTTTTCTTTGCTGCCCTGTTTAATACTTTTTAACCCTTTAACCCCTTATAATCTGTTCCTTGAGCTTCTGCTGTTACTGCTGCTGAGGCTGCATTGCTGTCACTTTTGCTTCTTTTTGTCCAATACCTTGCATTATTATGGCATTATTGCAATGGCAGTTTGCAGAAATGACCACCAGTTTTTCTTTCTTTTCATCAGGAGATGGATTTTATTTTTTCACCCCTTGAAATAGGGGTAGGCCATTTTAGTTTTTTTTGGCTCATGAGACATTAACAAATGTGACCCACCAAAATGATCAGATTTTCTCTACCTCAGCACTGTTCACATTTTAGATTGGATAATTCTTTGTTGAAGGTGGTTGTACTAATCATTCTAAGATATTTAGCAACATCTCTGGTCTCTACTCACACGTGCCAATAACAACCCTCCAGCTATTCTAATAAAAAAAATGTCTGGGCTGGCCAAAAACTTCATTTAGTTTTTTTTCCATATGATGGCTTTAGTAGTACTTAGTTGTCTTTAACTTCATTTGAAACAATTTTGTTAGATTGTATTGTGACAGCTGTCATATCAGTGTGCATTGAAAAAAACTTACTGAAATTGGTGAATTTTTGTGCAGCCATTTTAATGTTGAAGATGGAAGAAAATACGCAACATTTTAGGCATATTATGCTTTATTATTTTAAGAAAGGTAAAAACACAATTGAAATGCAAAAACTAGATTTGTCCTGTGTATGGAGAAGGTGCTGTGACTAATCGAATGTGTCAAAAGTGGTTTGTGAAGTTTCTTGGCACTATTGACCTTTCAGCCAAATAATTCTTTGCTGTGGGGCTGCCTTATGCATTGGAAGCTGTTTAGCAGCACCCCTGGCCTCTACCCACTAAAAGCCAATTAAGGGAGGTAGCTGACATGCTCAAAATATCCAAATCAATAAAGTTATTGGTGAAAACAAAAAATGTGTCTTTTATTTCACAGAAATATTAAATGGACTTTTTGGCCAATCCAATATCTCTAGACATTGTCAAACATCTCTTGGGGTGAGGGGATAGTGCCCCTGGCTGACAACAGCTGATGTAAAGCCTTGAAAACAGGTTTCATGTTGGGACTTGACTACTCATGTTGCAATCCTGGATTCATGAAGGAATCCTCCAAAGTACCACATGAGTAAACCTAACCTAGCCTGTTGGAAGATCATACCTGATTAAAAAAAATGCAGGCACTCTGGCCAAAAGCTTGTCAGCTTCCAGACATGTGAGTGAGGCTATTTTAGACCATCCAACTGAGTGTAGCCCACAGAGAGCAGCCGAGCCAATCCAGACATGAAGAACCACTCTGCTGACCCAAAGAATCATGAGCTAAATAAACAACTGCTGTTTTACGTCTCTAAGTTTTGAGGTAGTTTATTGTGCAGCAAATCTAAGTTTTACATATATGTTTTTATTTATAGCTTTCAATGGTACCCCTTTTTTTGATGGATAGTATTCAATTAGGTATTAGCATATAATCAGCCAAGAAATAATGGTGATTAAAAACATAGTCTTAGAACCAAACTTACTGAGTTCAAATTCTAATTAACATTTTTTATCAGTATGACCTGAAATAAGTTATTTAAACTGGCTTTACTCCATTTCCACATCTGTAAAATAGAGTTAATAAAAGTACCTGGAGCATAGTAAGGGCTTTGTTAAACAAATTGGTCTAAATCTTCTTAATGGGGGAGTGTTTCTTTATGTCCCCCACTGATCTTGTTTAGAAGCTCAGATACACCTTTACCTGCTTCTCCACTGCAGACCACTTCTTTCTAGTGCCCTGTTTGAGAATGCACGTGCCTATTGACTCTGTTTAGAGAATGTTG
>VMDR010019057.1:0-18662 GCA_007922815.1 Macrotus californicus
TGCAAAACGGGTGTATTATCCAGGTACTCGTACACTATTTTTTTGTACTGCTGGTCCTGTACCAGAAACATTTTCTTTTATTGTTACTTGCTTTTTAAACTTTGTTTAGCCACTTAAAGAAAATCTGCTTACGGCACAATTTGCCTCAAATCCATTCCAAGTTGTATATTTGTTTTCCAATAAAAAAAATTTTACCCAAGTGTTGTTTTGAATCTGAGTCATTTGAGGTCGAATGATTTTGAGAATCAGATGTGCAGGTGGTTGGTTACTTGGTATGATTTAGATCAGTTTATTTTTTTTGAGTACTCAAGATTGTGTTTGGTTTTTAAATTATGATACCTCCTTCAGAAAGTTGAAGTGAAAGATTAAAAACCTTATGTAAATGTGCCTAGCATGGGAACATGCATAAGGTAGATGTTTTGTCTCATACCTTTTAAATAAATTTTTCAACTTTTTGTCCATATTGACTTCAGCCATGTAATGATATTTTTAAATGTATGAAAAATGCAATAATCCAAATCTAGGGAGGGGGGAGGGTTATTATGTCTAACCTCTCTTTCCTAATGTTTTACTTATTGTGCTTTTTTAATTCTACCACAAGGCAAAGGAGACTTACTTCAGTTGTGCCTGTCTATCTGCAATACGTTTTACCAAAGAAAAGTTTCTTTAGGAGTGGGTTGGCAGTAACTAAACCTTAATTTGTTTTTGCTTCTATAAACCAATGCTTTCTCTATAATTTAAGCTACTCAAAAGGTGGTTAATTAGGGTTTTTAAAAAATACTTAATGAGAGATTCCACAGCAAACCAGGGTATAATTGTTAATTGATTATTATAGCCACAAGGTTTTCCATTTGCAGAGGGTAATTTCATTTGGCAGAGCTGTGCCCGTCTTTGACTGTTTCACTACCGCTGTTCCTCTGCCAGAAAACAGAAAACTGGGTGGTTAGTGAGGGAAAACAGTGATAGGTACGGTTCAGGTAGGACAAGGGAGGTTAAAGAATTTGATGATCCTAATGGTAGGCAAATCAATTAAGTAGGAAGATCTTCATTAGATGTAAAAGTTCAGTCGGAAGAAGGCCAATCGAGGTATTGGGTGGAAGAAGATTCATGTGTCTGGCTTTTTGGGGCACCTGGGCTTTGATACTTCATCACAGTGTTTCATATTACTGCTGTATGTAAGCTGGAAGAGGTCAGTATTGATCCTCAGTTGTCTTAACGTGTGTAATAGGTAATAATTTATCCAACTGGTTTCTCAGCTGGCTTTTATATTAATTAAGGTAAAAAGCAATGAGCATAGTCCTTGGCATTTGGAGTAAAATGTTCCCTTGTTGTGTTACTGTCTTGTTAAACCAGTAGTTACGACCCTATATAATGAGGGAATTTGGCTAAGTTAGTCTTGGTGTTTTTCTGGTTTCAACAGCCAGTAGTTTGGAGTTTAAATTGTTAAGGTGGGAAGGGCAAACACACTTAGAGTACTTTTGTGTATCACGAACAGTTGGTTATATTCCTGTAGTGTACACAAAAGTCACACAGCATCATTTTGGTTTTACAGGAAATTGAAGCATTGAGCAGTTTTATATAATTTAGCTGGTCATTGGCACAAACTGGACTGGGCTCATATATCTGCCGTTTCATACAGCATAATCTTCGAACCCAGGACTGCAACTTTAAAACCTTCCAAGTCTTTACCGTGTTTCCTGTTTTGCATTAGCAGGGTCGAGGTAACCAGTGACTCTTTACTCAGTACTATCCGTGGCATGTTTGCTCCCAGATAATTCTAACAAAACCATCACTATTGCAGTTAAAAATGACCCCTAGAATGTAATTTTCACTTGAAGATGTGATGCATAGCGGAAGCACTGTTAAATTCTTAATGTGCTCTTGTGTTGTCAAAGAAAAACGCTTGTTACGGCAACCTGAAAAAATATTTCAACCTTTTCTCAGTGGTATTGTATAATACAATGTTTTTTATGAGGCCATTTTGTTTATCCTGCATGCTTAATCTGTTTTATCAGTGAAGTCCTTGAAATCATTGACCCATACTATTTCTATTTTTGAGGTACTCAAGCTATTTTCTCATCTAGATATTCCCTTCTGTTTCACACCTTGTATGGGTTTCTGGATTTCTCTGTACCTTTCATCATATTATTTTAGTCTCCAGGGTACCAGTCCCTAGTCTGCTGAGCCAGTTTTCTTACGAAATGAAATGAGACACAGTAATGGACTTGATTAATCTCTTACATTTATGAAAACTGGTTTTTACTTGCCTCTTGGCCTTATAATTCTTGATTTCAAACCTGGTGCCTGGTAATTTTTTTCTGTTCTGTATTTTTTAAGGCTACGTTAAATGAATTTAGATTCCCAGTATTTTAAGAGCAAGAAGTCCTCTAGTCACTTGCTAATGTAAAAAGTTGCCCACAGAATCACCTGAACCAGTTTGTATTTTAACAAAATCACCATGTGCTTGTATGCACATTTTTGAAAAGCACTTCTGTAGTCCGTCCTCTGATTTTATTTATAGGGAGGAAAACTGGTCATTTATTCAATAAATAATTTAATCCTGCATTAAAAGGGCTTAGAATTGGAGATAATAACCCGTGTTTTGGATATTTAAAATTGGGGAAAAGTTATTAAAATGAGCCTTCCAATAAAAACAGGCACAGGGTCCCTTTGGGCCACAAGGGGTTAGGCCTAAGGAGTTCTCTGAGGAGTTGATCAAGGTGTATCAGGCTGTCAAAGAAGGGCTACCAGATGGGGGGACTAGGCACGGGAAGATGGCATGTTTTGGGTTTGCAGGTACAGTTGACCCTGTAATATGGGTTTGAACTTTGGGACTACTTTACACATAGTTTTTTTTCAATAAATACATAGGCCCTCCATATTCCTGGGTTCCACACTCATGGATGCAGAGTCAGTTATGTGCATTGTTCTAAACCATCTTACATAAGGGCCGTAGGCATCTGAAGGTTTTGGTATCCGTGGGGGGTCCTGGAGCCAATTCGTGAATACCAAGGGACTGTAGTTAAGTTTGGGTGAGTCAAAAGTCATGCATGGATTTTCTACTGCTTGGTGTCAGTGCCCCTAACCCAAGGTTCTAGGGTCAACTCCATACATCAAAGCGTGAGCTTCTGATGAAAAGGAGAGATTAGATTGTAAATTTTGCTTTTGTCCTAAAGGGAATGATAGCCCGTATTTATTGAGCCCTGCGCCTGGTTCCAAACATTCTTCTCAAGTTCATCATAATCACCTCATGGGGAGGCAGGCAGAAGCACACATCACAGCAAGTGGCAGCAAACCTTCCAATTCTGGTAGTCGGGGGAGGGCGGATGCAGGAGTGAGGGAGTAGGGTAACCAGTGCGGCAACGACAAATAGGGGTAGAGCTAAGAGCTGAAAAATGCCCACTGGGTTGAGCCATTGGATGGGTCACTGGTTAGTTTAGCAAGAGCAATTTTAATGGATAGGTGTATGTACATGTGAGATTAAGATGCGTTTTAGGAAAGTACAGGAGGTGAAGGAATTGAGTCTGCTCTTGAAAGTTTGTGAAAGGGAGCAGAAATTTCACGGTGGTTCGGGCTGCGGCCCTGGAGTCAGACTTGGATTTGAACTCTGCCACTCACTGCTGTATGCTGAGCACATTGTCCAAGGAAGCCTCTTTCCCCATAGGATTAATACCTACTTCACAGGGTTGTGAGAAATCAATGTGAAGTATCAAAGGTTGAGGGGAGGGTTTGTTTTTCAAGATGCGAATGTTTGTAGCTTGAGATGCTACATCGAGAGGTGGAACGGGAAAGGGTCTGGTTTCACAGTGAAGCCTCTTGGGTCTAGTGCTCACTCCACTTCAGGCAAGAGAAGTGACACCTACGGAGTTTTCATTTGAAGGAGCTTAGAAACAAAGTGGGCGTCAAGACTCATTTTTGCCTTAAAGCTAAGTATGCCTACCAAGCATTCTGCCCTCTTTCCCCGGGGTATGGTGTTGCCGGTGATTACGAAAGGGCTGATAGAGATGATGGCATGCTCAAGGCCTCACAAACTGTCTTTAAAAGTCTTGGTGCAGATACTTACTTACCTGAGGGCTTCGTGACAACTCCGCCCGTGTGCGTCTCTGCGCGAGGCTGCCTCTGTGCGACGCTAAGCGCGCGAGGCTTCAAAGTCTGTGCCCACCTCCCTTCCCCCACCATTGGAGAAAGACTTAGTTGGTCCCCTGCGCACGCTCGGGAGCGGGTGGCCGGAGGTGGGTCCTGGCAACGAGACACCAGTCTCGGCCTAAGGACTGAGGAGGTCGTAATGGGCTACCCAGTCATTGCCATGAAGACCACCGCAGTAAGGGAAGACCTGGGGCTTGGCGGTTAGGTGGTCCTGGCCTGGGTACCACCGCCTTCCCCTGGTGCTCCCAACTACCATTTCCCTTCGTCCGGCTCTTCAGCGCCAAATCCCACATGTCTCATCTGGGGCCTTTGCACCCCTCCTGTTCTCTCTTATATGTTCTCATCACCTTGGGGCCCTTTTTTCTGATCTTCGAGCTCTACTTCGTTTTATTTCTTCTGCCCTACTTCCTTATCCTTACGATTCGCCCTCTGTTTTCTGTATTTATCCCTCCCTACTGCTAATGCCTGGGTCAACTGCTTTAATAGGGTAATTAGATTCCTTTCGTTTTCCCCTGTTTGTCTAGAGAATTTTTTTTCTTTTGTCTATGGACACGGTTTTTGAGTTTAGTGTTTATAAAATATTTTAAACTACCTTTGTTTAGTTTTTAATGGTTGAGGGATGTTTTTAATGGTTGAGGGATGTTTAGTTTATCTTGTGTAAAGTGATTCACCCCAAAAGTGAGTTCGAAGTGGTGGATGGGTGGAGTTTTAGATCACCTGCCTTGGGCAAAACAAAACAGCAGCTGCCTGTTACCTTCCTTTGGATAGGTCCTGTGTACTTCCCCTTTGTCCTTCCCAACTCCTTTTCCTGGCCCAGGTAGAGGTGGGGGACCTGTCTTGACATGTCTGGGGAAGTTTGATTTCTGTAACTAAAAATATGCAACAGAGAACATTCAGTATAAATCTAACAAAGGGGATATATAGGAGGAAATTGACATTAGTGTGTATGAAACAATGTTCTTTAGAGAAATGCTCATATTTCATAGTAAAACTAAAGCCCTGGGGTATTCATAAGTAGAGTGGATGTAAATTGCTAGACAAGAACAATGAATTATATCAGCTTCACTGATTCAATTGTTTGTTATTTTTTAATGCATTGCTTCTTGAGATAACCCATATTTTGTATTAATAACAAAAGCATTATAAATGAAAGTGGAAGTCAAAATTTTAATGATTTTACCTAGTAGGAGTAGCACGAAAGGAAAAAAACCCCAAACAACTGTATTCTGCTAACAGTGAGTCTGAATCAGATGTGGAAAAATAATAAAAGGGTATAGAGTGCTTATTACAGAAGACAAAAGCATCCTTGGAGGCTGGAGAATACCAAAATAATCTGTTCAGCTCGGCAGATGAGATGTTAAATATAAAAGTTCCCATTTATTATTGGGCACTGGTCGTGGGCGCAAGTGTTTATATGTACAATGCCTTATTCTCACGCCAACCCTAGTACGCCTTATTTTATGCTCCTAAGAGGAAGCAGAGGCTCCTAAAGAGTAAGTAATTTGCCTAGTGCTCTTAGCTAGTAAGCGGCAGAGCTGGAGTTCAAGGCCAAGTCTGTCTGCTTCCTCTCATTCTGAGTCTTTGGTGTCACAGCTAGCTGGATAAGCTGAGAAGAACTGGCTATACCATATTTATATGATATTTATTTGATAATGTATATAACTCTAGGAAATGGCAATTGGCATAATTTGCCTCATCTCCAAGAATTTTTAGCCAAATATCATGTTAATCTGATGACTACACACTTTGACCTTGAGTTCCCAGCACAATCACCTGAGCCATAAATCTTTATTTTTTTAGGGTAAACCATCCAAGCAGCTTTTACTCATTAGTATTCATAAATGCACACAGCGGCTTCATTAGAGATTTCCATTTTCCTCCTCAGTTTGAATGTGGGGAGCCTTTTGCGTGTCCGGGTACAGGACAGAGATCACCCCTGCACTGCTAGCCGCATTTACCTGCTAGAAGTAAAAATCAGTTTGGTGAAAATGATTGTCGTATATTTCCTCTCTTCCTTTTGAATGTCTACACATAGCAAGAGTGACAGACCTGAAATTACGATCACCAAACCAGCCCAAGAGAGTTGTTCACTTTCAATGGTCAATTCAGCCCAGAGGGCATTGTCTGCGAATTGGGATGTCATCAAAGAGGAGGAGGTGGAGGCTCACTTCCTTTATTATTCTCTTTTCAATTGGGGTTTTCTAAAGCATCTAGAACATCTAAGAGCATAATATCTACACAGTCCCTGGCCCCCAAATCTGCCATGTCCCCCATTCATTCTCATCTGAGGACAAGCTCTCCTCACCTACTAAAGTGGACAAAAGGACTGAGCCATGAATCTTAACAGCAATTATGATAATACAACTTTGGATTTACACAGCTCGTTTCTTCCCAAGAACACCAAATTTTGTCACATCTAATTACCCTAATGGCATCTCTGTCAGATGGGAATGTTTATTGCTCTAATTCCCCCAAAGAGAATTTAGATATTTAAAAAGCACTTAAAATCATAAAAGTAGCAATTTAAAGAAATATTACAGGCAAAATTGATCATAATGTAGCTTTTATTTTAATTCAGGCCGACCAATTTGGTGCAGGTATTAATTAATTCAAGTAAGTCGTTTATAAATTATACTTAACTTCTAGGGAATTACCTCTCAAATGAATAAGCATATTTTATGTTTGTTAATAGAAACCAGCCCAGAAGACATCATCTTTTGAAAGAGAAAGATGGTGGAGATCAACATTAACAGTATGTACATTTTCATTCTTTTCTATTCATATTATTCCATTAATATTTTAATCAGCCTTGCCTTCAAGTCACTAATACTTCATTCGTAATGAAGCAGTGGGCCTTACTTTATACTTGTGATTTTAGTTTTAGCAAGTGAATAAGAAACTAAATTTTTAATTGAAAAGCTTGGAAAAGTAAAACAACTCTAGAAACCTAGTTGCATTACAGAATATCTGGATAATGCCAACCCAGTTGATGACCTTGTAATATGGCACAAGAAAGACAAAAGCATACATTATGGAGAGGTTTTTGGGTTTCAGTTTTTATCTTAGAGCCTATGATAACTTATTAATTAACATGGTCAGCATATGAAAACAAGGTGGTAATATATATGAAAATAAAACGACCAGAAGATCCCCTTCTCAAGAGACATTGTTTCTATATTGTAGAAATATTTCCTATCCACAACCTGCAGTAGCAGAGGGGCCCCATGGGCCAAAGCCTTCTTGGAACTGAACTCTTTTTAACAGTGCAGCGGAGCTGAGTACTCAGTACAGAGAGAACCACAGGAGCAGCAGTGGCTACATTTTCAGGTTTGGCCATTTAGCTGCATTGTGGTTTGGGATTTGAAAGTACCAAACCCCTTATTGGACTAATTAGACAATGTGCTTTGCCAATTCATCCTCCGTGTCACATTATTATCCTCTAGCTTCCCACTTGAGGGCTAGACGGGAACGTGTAGCATGTACTAAGCAGAGGCAGGATAACTTTTACTTAGTCAAGAAACATCCTGAGTGGTCTGGAATTTATAGTCAAATTGAATCTCAAGTTTAAGTCAAGTATCCATGAAGCTACTTTTTGACAAGTTAAAACAACTATGGCCATAATCTATTTGCTATGATAACTCAGTAATTGTCTCAGAACAGAAATAATCATGATTCTCTTGAAATACGGTTTTATCCAGAGCATTTCAGTAGAATTTTATTAAACTTCAAAGCAAAGAGAAATGCCGCTTAGGAGTGACCGTTTCCAGAATGCTGCTATTGGAGATATTGACGATTTACACACTGCCTTGAAAAATGATGTCGATTTTCCACAGACTACTCCTATCCCTGGCACTTACCACTTGAAAACTTTTCTTGAAGAATCCCTATTAAATCCAGTGGCTGCAACCTATAATTTTAAAAATGAAGGAAGAAGGAAACCACCTCTTGTGCAAAGAAACAACCCAGTAGTGAACGACCTTCCTCTGTATATGCCTCCTGACTTCTTGGACTTGTTGAAGAAGCAAGTGGCCACGTACTCGTTTAAAGACCAACCACGGTCAAGCCCCAGCACTCTGGCTAAAGATCAGGTAAAGCACTACTAACAACTGAGTTTGGGTGGGAAAGCTATCAAGAGCCCTGAGGAAACTACTCTATATAACTTAGAGTGTGTCTTCCCCAAGAAGAATGAATAACCTTTGGGATGTCTTGTTTGCCACAGGAGTCAAACAGGGGCTGCCTAATTTGCAAATACAGGGTCGGGCACAAATAATGCCCCCCTTTTTTTTTTATCATAAACTCTTATGTCACAAAATCACAAGCATGTAATTCTGTAACATAACAATATCACACTCAAACACACCATAGGACATTTTAGGTGAAATGTTCAAATTAAAACTATAAATTATTATACCCATATGCTTATCCTACCAACCGCACGCAAGCAGGCGTTACTTCTGCCGGACTTTGTATGTCCAGCAAGATTTTTCCCTGTGAGGCCTCCTTTCCAAAGAAGAGGGCGTGGGGGAAAATGTTCCCTCTGGAGGGAACTTTGGCAGGACTCACCCAATGGGGGAGCCTCTGGGATCTTATCCGTGTGATTGGGCCGTGCTTCGTGCCTCTTTAAGCAGTTTACACAGTGCATTCTCTTCTTTTAAAAAAAAACTCTGCCTTTCAGTGAGTAAGTAGCCTTGTTAGAGCATGAATGTAACTAGATACCCTAGGAAAGCTTTTTCCAAAATTTCTTGTAGAAGTGAGCACCATGGTGCCAGGAAGGTAAGAGTCCACTCCCAGCTCCCCCAGTTCGTTCGTGACATTGACAGTACAGAGCACCACTTTGCTTACGGCCCTGGGCTAGGCTCTGTGGAGGGAAGATGTTCCTGATTTGGAAATGTTTGAGTGATAACACAAGAGCAAATGTAGTCAATGCTGAGATAAATAGTGCAGCAGGAAATGCCAGAAGAGTTCAATGGAGGCTGGATTGAAAGGTTGGAGACTTCCCTGGGTGAAGTAGGACTCAAGCTGGACCTTCAATAATGCGTGACATTTATGAGGCTCTTAATAGTTTACTGTGAGCTTCTATGTATAGTCTCTTAGCAGTTCTTCCCAAGCATTCTGAAGTAGGCAAAACAGATGTTATCCCCATTTTATATGCAAGTAAACTGAGGTCAACAGGGACTAAGTGACTTGTTCAGAGGTACGTAGCGAATAAGTAGTGGAGGTAGTACTTTTAACTGAGGGCTTCTGGGTCCAAATTCGGTGCTTTTTCCAACCTACCCTGTGGCTCTGGCCATACCTGAGGGTCAGGGTTTAGGGTGGGTGGAGCCCAGGAGCTGTGTCTCAACAGAGGGGCATAGCACTGTCAAGTGCCTGTTTAGGGACAGAGTTGTGACTTGGACTTTGTTACTTAGGACTTTGGGCCTTAATATCCCCTGCTTATAAGGAAGCTAGTAATAATATCAGTCTTCACAACCTTATCAGAGATCGTTGCGATAATCTGAGGAGAAAGCACTGCAGTGGGAGGTTGAATTGAATACAAGTGGTGGTGGTGATTAGGGTGGACAAGGATTTTCCTGTGGGACGAGTGCGTGTTGTGTCCCACGTGCCAACCCACCCTACTGCTTTGCAAATTATAGCTTGGCGACAGCACAGAATGGTACAAGGTCAAGGGTAAGTCTTAGCCTATTCACTTCAGTGAATGCATACAAGCACTAAATTAGGCTTAAACTTTTATGGCTTGGTATCGGGACACCACGCTTCATGTGAAATCGTCCTGGCCATGCGCAGTGCCAAATCGCTCTTCCTCATTCCCCACCATCATTTACTTCCCTTCTGCTTCATTTTGTCTTGTTTTAGGGGTTTCTGAGGGTAGGCCAAGGCTCGATGTTGAAAGAAGAAAACAGAAGGTTGGTATTAGACAAAACGTAAAGGTTTAAAAGACCAAAAGAATTTGGCTTACCCAGAGGGATGGACAAAACCTGAAAACATATTTTTTGTTTCTTTTCTTTCTCCTCTCTCTCCACCTCCCACAAAGGACTGAGCTCCAGAAACTGGGAGAATTCAATGTTTTCCTAACTTTCTGTTTCAAAGAAAAATGTTCACAAGAGGAAAGATATCCAGATGTAACATTGTTTACTCACCAGTAAAACACATAGCTCTATTTTTTTAAATGGCAGAACTCAGTAAAATAATAATTTGAGTTTGAGGAAGATATAATATACATTACTATTATTTATTGAGATAGAACGACCGCTGGCCTAATGGCTTAGTCAATTGGAGTGTCATCCCACACACCAAAAGGTTGTGGGTTCAATTTCTGGTCAGGGCGCATACCTAGGTTGTAGGTTCAAGCCCTCGTGGGGGTGCATATGGGAGGCCAACCGATTCTCTCCCACATCAGCTTCTCTTTCTCCCCCACTTCTGTCTGTAAAACCAATAAACATATGCACGGGTGGAGATTGGGAAAAAAGATAGAATGACATTCTCAAGCTTCATAATTTTTAGTCGAATATTCACTTTATACCTCATTAGGGCTGTTTATTATTTGTAAGAAAGTTCTTACTATTTTAACACCTTGATTCTGAAGCATGTAACTCAACTAGAGAATTTGTATCAAAGAATTAAATATATATATTTGAATGTGTGTGGGGGGGTGGGGAGGTAAAGAGCGCCAAATGTGTGGTGACGGAGGCTGACTTGACTTTGGGTGGCGGGCACACCATGAAGTATACAGAGGATGTAGTACAGAACTGTACACTTGACACCTGTATAATCTTACTAACCAATGTCACCCCAATGCATTTAATTTGAAAAAAAACAACAACAGTATTTGAGATGGCCCTACAATTTTTACACTAATTTTTTCTTATCAGAGAAATAAGACACTTTTATTGTAGGGTGTGTACAAAAGTGGGCCCAGCTCTCTCCACATATACAACAAGGTATGTCCAGGAAGTATCCAGCCACGTACTATGGAAAGGCATTTATTAAAGATACAAGATATAAGAAACACTGTACAGAGGACAATGACACCTCAGTCCTCTTCGAAGTAGGCACCTTGGGACCTCACACGGTTCTGCCAGCATCTTTCCCACTGTTCAAAACACTCTGCAAAATCCTTTGTTAGAATTGCTATCTGCTGACTTGTATTTTCCTGAATCTCATCGATGGTCTGAAATCTCTTCCCTTTCAGAAGTGATTTTAGTTTTGGGAAAAGCCAGAAGTCACAGGGTGCCAAATCTGTGCCGTAGGGGGGCTGAATCACCTGGGTGATTTGGGGTTTTGCCAAAAAACTCTACAAGACGTGATGCGTGAGTGGGTACGTTGTCATGAGGGAGCTGCCAGTCACCAACTGCCCATAGCTGTGGCCGTTTTCATTGTGTTGCATCTCTCAACTGATGAAGAACATATAGGTAGTGGTCCTTATTCATTGTTTGGCCTGGAGGGGTGTACTTATGATGGACAGCACCTTCCCAATCAAAAAACACAGTTAACCTGGTCTTGATCTTGCTGTGAATTGCTGCTACCCCTTCTTCAGGCGTGGAGAACCAGGTGGCTTCCATTGGGATGACTGGGCCTTCATTTCCAGATCATAGCCATAGACCCACGATTCATCTCTGGTTATGACCTTCTTGAGGAACTCTGGTTCATTGGTAGTGGTTTGAATCAAGTCATTAGCAACTGTAGCACAATGTTCCTTCTGCTCTGGTAGCAGAAGCCATAGAATGATTTTTGCCATGACACATTTCATGACAAGATCCTGCATCAAAATCTCGGACACAGTAGTGTTTGGAGTCCCCAGATCAGCTTCTAGTTCTCGCTCTGTCAGTCTCCGATCTTTGTGGATTGCAGCCTGCGGGAACACTTGCAACATTCTCAGGTGTTCTGCTTGTTGCAGGCCTTCCAGAACTTGGATCTCTTTCAACAGATCCTTCACTATCTTGGAAGCATTTGTGCCGCACTTTTATTTGCACTGCACTCATTGCATTGCCCGGAAAGCTTTCTGACTCATCTGAATAGTTTCTGCAGAGGAATGTTCAAGCTTAATTCAAAATTTGCTGCAGATTCGTTGCTCTACTCACTCAGTCATTCTGAATGCGATGGTCACACAGTACACGTGCTCACTCACTCAGTGGCGTCCACCACCCCCACTGACTAGTACAGCAGAGTCGTCACTGTTCACACATGTGCATTCCAGTCCACTCTCCTTGGCTGCTGGGTTGCATGGATGTCGCGCAAACTGTTCTCAGGATACTAACAACAGCTGGACATTTTCTGGACAGACTTCGTCCATAGTTTTGTGACCTGTTTTTCTCACTGTTGCAGTCATCCACCCACCCTAGGGCTCACCCTCCTTATTCAGGGATGATTTTAGCTCCCTCTGCTACCTGTCATTCTGTCCGCTAGTCCTGTCATAATTGCCATCCACGTGCAGGTGATCTTCCAACAGTCTTGCTTCTCAGTTTCTCGAATTCTCCTCTACTTCAGCCACTCACTTAGATTTTTTTCAAGACTGATCATTTCAACCTTGCATAGTCTCAACTGCATGCACCCCACTCTGATTGTTCCTAGTGTTCAGCCTCATTCACTCTAGTAGCCCCGCCCTCCAAATGTTCCTGTTCCCCCCAATCTGTAATCCATTGATCCCACTACCTTCTCACTGCCTCCCAACTTCCTGGTGTTTTTCTTCCTTGCAAAGCTTAAGTCCCATAGTCATCAGTTACTCCCTGTATACGCCCTCAATTCCCTTACCCCGATGGTACATATGACTTGTTTAGCAAAGCCACAAACCTGGTTAAATCTCATTCTCTGAGAACTTTGTACCTTCATCCAGGTCGTTGAATTGTAGCCTCATTTCATCGCCTCCACCTCACATGGCCACTGAGTGGACTTCTCCGGTCTGTTTATTCTCCCAATCTCTGGGTGTCTTTACCTCATATCTCTTTCCAAATCCCTGACACCTCCTCCTCAGTCCTCATTTTTTCTTTTTCTTTTTTAAAAGATTTTGTTTATTCATTTTTTAGAAAGAGGGGAAAGGAGGGAGAAAGAGAAGGAGAGGAACATCCGTGTGTGGTTGCCTCTCATGCTCCCCGCACTGGGGACCTGGCTGCAGCCCAGGCCTGTGCCGTGACTGGGAATGGAACCGGCGACCCCTTGGTTTGCAGGCTGGTACTCAATCCACTGAGCCACACCAGCCAGGGCTTGTTTTTTCTTCTCAGCCTTTTTGCCTGTTCTGCCCTCGACACCCAGACCGTTCCCCATCTGCACTCACTCCCCTGGTGATCTCATTCAGTCCCGGCTTTGAAGACCATCCTTTTGTGATTTCCAAATTACACCTCCTGCCCAGACTTCTCTCTTGAATTCCAGACCTGTATATCCAACTGCTTTTTCACTTTTCCACTTATATGTCTGATTCAGGATTTCTCAGCTGTGGCCCTACTGACATTTTGGACAGGATAATTCTTTGTTGTGGGGGACTGTTCTGTGCTTTGTAGCACGTTTAGCAGCATTCCTGGATAATTAGATGCCATTAGCTCCCCCCCACCCCCACCCCCGCCCCCAGTTGTAACAACAAAACTGTCTCCAGACATTGCCAAATGTTCCCTGGAGGGCAACCCCCCACCCCGCCCTCCTGATTGAAAACGCTGCTGGGTTTAAATCTTTGTGATATCTCGGAGTGGCTGTTCTCAGGGTCAATGGCCCTACTGTGAACTGGCTTCATTCCAGACCTCGTTTTTTTTTTTTTTTCCAGCTCCCTCTCACTCTCTTTCTGGCCCCACTGGCCTGCTGGAAGCTTCCTGAGTTGTAGCCCCCACTCACACCTCAAGGTCTTTGCACTGCGTCTTGCCAGTTCATTGATCTTTGATAGCAGTGTTTATGGCTGTGATGATGATGATATCTCTGAAGACACATTAATTTGAAAGTGCTCCATGGTACCATAAAAATGGAAGGGATTTTCAACAGCATGGTTTTTCATTCAGCAAGGTAACAACAGAGAGAAACCTGGTGCCCGAGACCAGTCTGGCAAGTAATATGTAGGGAACTCAAGACTTAAATGTTGGGATAATGAAGTGCAAAACATAGATATGATGGAGCATTTCATTGTGTCAATAGCAACACCATTTAAATGGAAAAAGGGCCTCAAAATTGGCTCATTTAGCAGATACTTTTGAGGGTGAATTCTCAAAGAGCAAGTGCAAGGCAAAGCACTAATGCCACATGCAAATATGTCGAGAAAGTGGCAAATGAAAATGGATTTTGATGCGCTGGCTAGTGTGGCTCAGTGGATTGAGCACCGGCCTGTGAACCAAAGGGTCACTGGTTCGATACCCAGTCAGGGCACATGCCTACGTTGCAGGCCAGGTCCCAGGTCCCCAGTGGGGGCCATGTGAGAGGCAACCACATATTGATGTTTCACCCTCTTTCTCCCTCCTTTCCCTTCTCTCTAAAAATAAGTAAATAAAATCTTTTAAAAAAAAGAAAATGGATTTTGAAAGATGGATACAGAGAACTTATCTCAGGGATTGGGACCCACTTGTAATTCTTAGTTCATTTGGAACTGAGGCAAATTACCAAGTACTGCTAAAATTAAGAACGGTATGATCAGGCAGGGCTTCGTTTTGAGAAAGTCCTATGTTGTCTATTTCTCATTCCATAAAAAAGTCTGAACAGTTACTCGGTGACAGTTCCAAACAATACAAAAGACTGTACTTCCCAGAAAGTAGATACTCTTGAAATTTCTATCAGCAGTACCTAAAAGTATTGTACCCGCCAGCCCTTGGGCTGCATTCCCCTTGTGATCATTCTGACAGGGCTTCTCACACAGTGAAAATGTTCCCCTCTCTCCCGCCTACTTATGGATATGGGTTCTCGAAATGTTGTTATGCAAAGAGCCTAAGAAGTAGGGTTAGATTTTTTCACTTGATCCAGTTTTCTGACATTAATGGTGTTGGTACAACAGAACCGACTTAAGTATCCCTACTAATATCATCCTTGCAGTGTGTGGCTCCAAGCTATTGCAAGATTTCTTTTAAGATTTTATTTATTTATTTTAGACAGCGGGGAAGGGAGGGAGATAGAGAGGGAGAGAAACATCAATGTGTAGTTGCCTCTCGTGCACCCCCTATCAGGGACCTGGCCCACAACCCAGTCATGTGCCCTGACTGGGAATCGAACCAGCAACCCTTTGGTTCACAGGTCAGCACTCAATCTACTGAGCCACACCAGTCAGGGCAGCTATAGCAAGATTTCTGAGTGCCTAGTCAACATGGATTGAAATATTAACTAGAATCAGGTATTTTAATGGGCACATTGTCTAGATCCCCTGAGCCCCACTACAAATGAAGAACTGAGATGCGTATTTTGGAATTAGGAAAATGCATGTGTGTGTATAAAATCTCCAAGGACAATGGAGCTACCCAGATATTTCGCAACAAGTTCAGCAATGTGCAGAGAAATGGTCTCTTGCATAAGCTGACTAGTCACGACTTCATGGAAAAAAAGTCAGCCCTCTCAGTTATATTAAATAGCAAAGAATGGCCAGTGCCAAGTAAAGTAGGACAAATACAGAAGCTATGGGAACCCATGTTTCTTTCTAGATTAACGCTATCTAAGAGTTTTTCCATAAGTACTTTTAACATAAAAACTCTGTGTGGTTGCTGAGTGTAGACGGATGAACAGCCGCTTTGAGGTTGCTTTTTTTCACTTCTCAGTTCTCTTTCTTCCTTCTCCTCCTGTGTGTGTGTGTGTGTGTGTGTGTGTGTGTGTGTGTTCATGAGAGTGAATGTGCCAGAGCAGACATATCAAGCATAATGCACTATTTAAAGTAGATAGAAAGCCCTGGCTGGTGTGGCTCAGTGGACTGAGTGCTGGCCTGTGAACCAGGAGGTCCCTGGTTCAATTCCCAGTCAGGGCACATGCCTGGGTTGCAGGCCAGGTCCCTAGCTGGGGGCATGTGAGAGGCAACTGATGGATGTATCTCTCGCACATCGATGTTTCTCTCCCTGTCTTTCTCCCTCCCTCCCTTCCCCCAAATAAATGAATAAAATCTTAAAAAAAATAAACTAAATAGAAAGCAAACACCCATGTAACCATCATCAAAATCAAGAAATAGTATGTTGCAGCCCCCAAAGCCCCTTGCTTAAAATAAATACACTTTTGTGCTTCCACACTAGGATAAAAAACAACAGCAGCATTTTCTGGGTTTGTTAATGTCAAGTGAACAAGCGACAAGGTACAGGAGCATCAGGACAATGTGTGTAGTTCATCACAAAATTTATATTTACTGTTATTACCACCGCATCCACAAAAGTCTGCCTCTGCGATCAAAATTGTGTATCAGTATGTGAATGGAAGCTTCAGGGTAGCTGAATATAGTAGCTGAACTGCATGTGGCATAGAATGCCAGGATATGGATGCCTCATTTTCAGCAAAGGCAGGATTGCATTTTTAAATCTGATTTTTAAAATAATGGAGGGTAGGAAGTAGATTGTGCACTTCAGGAAGGATTCTTCCTGGGACTGAGTAATTGAATTCCTTCCTACCAGCTCCTCCAGCAGAAGAATTTCGCAAGGTCCTGTCAGTCTTCCCTGGCTCCTCATCAGCTTCCTCCCTCCCCTCTCTCCTTTACACATCCCGGTCTGTGCCCACCAGATCCTTGCACGTCTCATTTCATGTAGCTCTGAGCTAGTGTCCGTAAACCCAGGGACAAGGGAGCCACCCAAGGAGTTTGCAGCACGTTTGACAATGGGCAGAGAGGCAGTCTCTTCTGCAATGTTTCTCCTTAGAATCCCTCCCTGGCTTCCTTAAAACACCACTCAAACCTCATTGTCTTTACCATCTTTAGATCGCCTAGTTGGATTTATATAATTACTTCCCCCGCCCCCTAGCTTTATGGAGGTATAATTGACAAATAAAATTGTATATATTTAAGGTATACAAGGTAATGATTTGATCTATGTATACATTGTGAAATGATTACCACAATCAAGTTAATTAACACTTTCACCGCCTCACATAGTTACCATTGCGTGTGTGGGTGAGAACACATAAGATCTGTTCTCTTAGCAAGTTTCAAGTACACAAACACGATTATTAACTATTGCCCCGTGCTCTACATTGTGTTCCCAGAACTTATCCTATAACTGAAACTTTGTGCCCTTTGGTCAAACCCCCATCCCCACCCCAGCCCCTGGCAACCACCATCTACTGCTTCACGGAGTACAAGCTTTCTAGATTCCACATGTAAGTTACACAAAACAGTATTTGTCTTTGTCTGGCTTATTTCTCTTGGCATCACGCCCTCCATGTTGCTGCAAAAGGCAGGACTTCCTTCTCTTTTATGGCCGAATTTTATATATATTTCAGTTGTTCATATTCCTACTTTCATTGTCCACTCACCCGTCAGCAGGCACGTAGCTGGTTTCCATAGCGGGGCTGTTGTCTGAGATGCTGCAGTGAACATGGGAGTGTGGACGTCTCCTCCAGATACTGATTTTGTCCCTTATTTTTAGTACTTGGAGGAACCTGCTTTTCATAGTGGCCGTATCATTTTACATTCCCACCAACAGTGCACAGGGGTCCCTTTCCTCCGCATCCTCACCAACACTTGTTATCTCTTGTCTTTTTAATAATAGCCCTCCTAACAGCTATGAGGTGGCATCACATTGTGGGTTTGATTGGCACTTCCTTGATGGTTAGTGGTGTTCAGCACCTATCCATGTACCTGTTGGCCACTATATGTCTTCTATGGAGAAATGTCTAGTCAGGTCTTTCCTTCAATTTAATCGGATTATTTTGGCTAATGAGTTGTATGAGTTCCTTATATATTTTATATATTAACACCTTATCAGATATATGGCTTATAAATACTTTCTCCCATCCCTTAGGTTGCCTTTTTAGTTTGTTGATTGTTTCCTTGGCTACATAGAAGATTTTTAGTTTGCTGTCTTCCCACTTGTTTATTTTTGCCTTTGTTGCCTTATTTTGCTTTTTTAAGTGTTATATCCAAAAAAATTGCCAAGACCAATGTTAAGGAGCTTTCCCTGTTTTCTTCTAGGAGTTTTATGATTTCAAGTCTTACATTTAAGTATTCTGTCCATTTTTAGTTAATTTTTATGAGTGGTATAGAATAGGGGTCTAGTTTTATTCATTTGCATGTGGATGTCCTGTTCTCCTACTACCATTTATTGAAGGGACTATCCTTTCCCCATTATGTATTCTTGGTACCCTTGCCAAAATAAGTTGATCATATGCATAGGTTTATTTTGGGGCTCTCCATTCTGTTTCAGTGGTCTATGTGTCTGTTTTTATGCCAGTACCATACTGTTTATATGACTATAGTTTTGTAATATAGTTTGAAACCAGGAAGTATAATGCCTTCAGCTTTGTTGTTCTCAAGATTGCTTTGACTTTAGGTTCCTTTGTGGTTCCATATACATTTTAGGATTGTTTTTCTGTATCTGTGAAAAATGCTGTTGGAATTTTGATAGGAATTTTATTGAGTCTGTTGGCTGGTTTAG
>VMDR010019058.1:0-18656 GCA_007922815.1 Macrotus californicus
GTCTCTGTAGACTGTCAAGTGCTCTTTCAAATGATTTGCACAAGCTTACAAGAGGAGGCTTGAATGTAAAATTGTCCAAGCTTAGAAAATTCTAATTCAAGGCAAATGAATGAGTGTCCCTCAAATGCAGGGACCAAAACACGCCTCAAGCTCCCACAGGTGCTGCTGACTCCTCAGAGTTGCACCAGGAAAGTGGGATCCTCCCTCTGTGGGTCCCTCTTGTGACACACAGCAGGAGCTTCTAAACTGGGATCCATGATCCTACAAGAGATTGAGGTCCCACAAATAATAAGAAAGCAATAAAGGAGAAAATTTCACAATTAACCCCATGCAAACTGTATGGCTACTTAACAATCACAAACTGGAAACTAATTGTGGTGAAGACTATGAAGAGAGCAGAGTCCAGGGGCTGGGTGATGGAAGGTGCGTTCGTTTCCTGGGGCTGCTGTGACGAAGTCCTACAAACGAGGGAGCTTAAAGTAAGAGAAATTTGTTGTCTCAATGTCTGGATCTGGACTTCTGGAGACTAGGATTTAGAGGTCTGGAGGCTTCAAGCTGTTGTCAGGGCTAGGCTATCTCTGAAAGCTTGTGGAGAATCCTTTTTTCCTTGTAAGTTTTGGTGTTTGCTGGTAATGGAATTCCTTGTGTCTGTCACTCCATTTGCTGCTCGTATGATCGTATAGCTAGTGGCCTTCTTCCATACATCTCTTCTCTTCTTAAAGCAACATCAGTCATTTTGAAGTAAGGGCCCACTCTACTTCAATATGACCTCAATTTCTCCAGCTATCTTTGCAATAATCCTATGTTCAAATAAGGTCGCTTGTCTGAGTTACTGGGGGATAGTTTTCATATATCTTTTTGGAGGAACACAATTCACCAAATTTAGCAGGGTGAGATAAACCTTAAGCAGGGTGATCAGGACGGTGTCTCTGTGGACAGTGCATTTGGGAGTAGATTTGAGGTAGAGAATGTAGTAGGATGACCATGGCTGGATGAGCTTACAGAGCTGAAGACAAGCATATGCAGCAGCCATGTTGGTAGGAAGACCTGGGTGCATTTAGGCAACTTTTCGAAAAAAATCTAGTTTTGTAGGCACCTGTAAGCCTAGTGAAGAGGGCAAGAGATGAAATTGGAGACGTAGCAAGCTGCCAGATCATGAGAGCCTTGTGAGCCAACACAAAGGTTGGGCTGGATTCTAAAGCTCAGGGATGCCCCTCCAGGGCATCCCAGCTCTGTTCGTCCTGGCTGCATTGGGGCACAGACTGGAAGTCACCAGTATGGATGAGGGGAGACTGTTTAAAAGCTCAACATCAACCAATGTTACCTTCATTTTTTTTTTTATTCTTTTGAAAGGATAAGAGAGAGAGGGACAGAAAACTTGTGTTTGCTACCTATTTTGCAGTTAGAAAAGGGGGAAGTGATGATGTGGAAGATACGGATGCTTGGAAGGAGGTGAGGCAGGGCTGGATCCAGGGATGTACAGAGCAGCTAGAGCTTACAAAGTTGCATTTCATGGATATAAGCATCTATCTGTGTCCGTTAATGTTTTATTAGAACGAGAGAACTAGGTCAACCTTAGATAAAACAGGGATTAAAAAACTCTCAGATTACAGAAAGCAGATGTCAGTTTTAACATCTGTGTAGCCCTGGTAAGCTGAAAAGATTAAAAACAAATAGAAAGCATGATGCCCCGTCCTTCTTGTGGTGCACACGGCATCAAGGGAGAAGAGGAAGAAAGGCAAAGCCTCCTTAGATTTAAAGGCCCGTAGAACATTTGGGTAGACCTGAAGGGACGATTAAAAATGCAGAATCAGGTTCAACACTAATGGAAAGACACATACCTTTATTCTCTGCAAAAAGACTTGCTCTGAGATTCTTATTCACATCAGAAGGAGGCCATACTTTCCAAATTGTCTTTGGCATTGGAGTGGCCCCCGCGCACTGCTGCACAAACCACTCACGCAGGTCTGAAGCCGCAGGGCCCCGGTGTCATGAGGCAATACGTGCTGTTTTCAGTGGCCGGACTGTGGCTGCTGAAGGCTCTCAGCTGACTTGCGTCCTGGGAATTGTCCTCAGAGCAGCACGTGCGCTGGCTGGCCTAGTGCTGGCTCCTGCGTGGGGCATCTCTGAGGGGCTCACCAAACTTCAGAGCTCTTATTTTTGGGGCCAGTGAGCTCATGGGCAAAAATCAAAGAGAAATTGAGTTTTCTTCTTCTTCTCGTTTGTGGGAAGCCGTTATGTTCTTGGACGTTCTCTTCTCCAAGCAGATGTAAAAAGCTTCTTCCATTTCAGAGTCGACCTTGGTTTGGAGGTTCTGGCCCACGCAGGGGTTAGACTGGGGAGACTCCATAGGGCAGGACAGAGGCAGGAAGAAGAGAGTCATGGCTGTTCCTGGAGGTGGACTTCCTGACTGCTGACAGGGTTGATGGGAAAGTGGGCGTTCTCCGGGCCCTGGAGTCCTGCACCCCACGCTTATGTGGTAAAATCTTAGAAGGGGTGACTGAATAGGCAAGTACTGGGGTGTGGGACCAGAAGCGTCTGGGGTTGGGGTTTACCACTCCCTCGAGCACATTCTATCAGGATGGTATAGCCTTGCACTAATTTCTAAGGAGATATGTTAACACGACATTTGTTAAAAATGCATTTAAAAAAACAAACTTGAGTGCAGTGGGTTTTAAGCTGTACTGTGCATCATTAGCATCGCCTAGATTGTTTGCTGAAACACAGATTGGTGGGTCCTACCTTGAGTTTCTGATTCACTGAGTCCAGGGTGGAGCTGAAATCAGCATTTCTAACAACTCTCTAGGTGACAGGATAATAGGGAGACAACAAAACGTAAAGGAACAGCGTCCAAATGTGTGTCTTTTATTATATGTCTGCTTGCTCAGCAGCCAACTAGGGAATCTCTGCCTTATCTCTCAGCTCCTACCCTTGAGGCTGAAAGTCGGCTCTGCCTCTCCTTTGGTGGTGCCTGCTACTTTCTGGGCCTGCGTACCCAGGTCCCAGCGGAGCTTCTAGCTCTCACTGGACCGTCCGGGCCTGTGGGAGGAGAGGGTTGAGAGGGTTGAAGTGCTGCATTGTGCAGTTTTGTAATATGCAGAGGTGGCCAGCAGAGGGCAAGAGTAGGGCTGGGGTTCAGCAGGTGCCCACTTGCTCAGTTGGGAGCCTGGAGTGAGCTGTACCTTTCCCAGGAAAGTTCTTTGCACAAAGGGTCCTCTGACCCTCAGGTCATGCACTGTCTTGAGGGGGAGAGAAGAGAGTGGTTGTGTCCATCTGAGAGGGGATTTTCCCCCCTAATTTGCATAGAGGCCAAATGTAAGCTTCCAGAATCCTAGGTCAGGAGAGCAAAGTGGAATGCAGCTGAAGAGGCAACTTTTATGGCCTCCCAGAAAGACCATGGGGCACATGTGTGAGTCAATGAGAGGGACACGACTTCCTCAAACTGGGGGACACTGGATCGGCTGAGCCAGTTTCAACTTGCTTTAGAAAGTAGAGGAGTGTTATGTTTTTTTTCCTCTGAGCATGTTACCACTGGTTACCAGTCCACATGTGTTCCAAGTAGGTGACTGTGCCCAGGGCATGCCTGCTCCAAGCAGCCTCAACATGACCAGGGAGTTTGTTAGAATCACACATTTTGGGACCTAGCCCCAGCCCTGCTAAATCAGAAAATGTGGGCTGTTGCCCAGCTGGCTGGGGATAGCAAGCCCCTGGGGTGATTCTGATGCACGATGGAATTTGAAAGACATTGGCCTAGAGCTTCTCACCTCCAACAGGCCTAGATATCTCTGGGGATATTACTAAATCTGATTCTGACACTCAGTTTCTGGGAACAGTCGGTTCCTCTGGCCCATGAAAAGTCAGGGCTGGTGGGTAAGTGACAGGGAGACCATTTTAAGTGTGTTGCTCCTATTTAAATGGGGCCTCTGGGGCCCATCCCTTTTCTAGAACAAAGAGCAATTATATGTAGCAAAATGCAGGATTCTTCCACGGTGCATAATTTGTAGAATCAAACTGGTGCCCTTCTAGCTGCAGACTCTTGCTCCCTAATAGCTCTGGGCTAAAACTGACTTTTTGCCTTCAATATTTTTTAGTTCTATAAATCTTTTTACCCTTCTCTGTTTTAGTCCTCAACCTCCATGTTATCATTTAACTTAACCCAATAGCCTACATTTTGAATTGTCACAGAAAACAACAATCTGACTTGTTAGTCTGGATGGTGCTTTCAGATTCCAGCAATGGCGGCAGGTGGTGCCCAGAACCGTCCACGATGTACCCAGACTCTCCTAGCGCAGCTTTCCCCATGGCCACCCACTCCCTGGAAACGGAGAGGAGACCAGGAATGCAGTGACTACCCTGCTTCCTGGCATCAGTGAAACAGAGGTAGATTTGCTGATGGTAAGCCTTAACCAGCAGACAAAAATGGTGTATTCTTTTTGTATTCCAATGGCTATATTTTAAGGTCAGAATTAGGATGAACTAATGAGCAGAATAAATTTTCTTGATCATCGTTATATTTCTTGAGTAAGATTTTAAAGACACACATTTCCTGTGAATAATAGGGTAGAAATTTACTTTGGAAGTGAACATCAAAGGATAGTGCTGTTTGAAATTATACAGAAATTCAAAAACAGTTTTAAGACAGGTTAATGAGCTTCGGTCAGCTAAATCAAATTTAAAATCAGGAAAATGTTAATATTGCTCAACTCTTAGAAAATTTGGTAGTATTTATAAAACAGAAAGTTAAAATAGGGAGAACAAATTATCCTCAAACCCATAGTTTAAATTTATAGATCAGTGTTACAGGCAAGCATTTTTAAAATGTCAGCACAGAATTGTTAGTCATACCTCTTATTTCCTGCTGATTCACCGGTTTTTGACCAATGCTTTTTTGACAAAATTGTTCACCAGTGTCAGAAATAAAGGTGGTTGTTTCCTCGAGACAGCACTGTGAAATTAGTCAGTGCAAAGGTAGTTCTAGCCTCAGGTTGCCAGTGATGGTTTTGTCACAGGGGTTCATCAAATCAAAGTGTGTTCATCTGCGCTGTGTGGTGGGCCAGGGGCACGGCCCCATTTTGTCCGTCTTCTGAACTCGTGGGTTTTTGATTTAGTGTCTGGACACTGAAAGAAAGGCTTATGTGGCTAGTAGTGATTGGAGCTGGTAATGTGAACGATCTAAAACGAAAGAATCTGGTACATTTTCAATGAAATTACTTTAATTCATTGAAATCTCAGAAAATTCCAGTCCTGGCCATCTATTCCAGAAGCATGCAGTAGGTGGCACCTCAAAGCTCTTTGGTGGAGAGCAGGCGCCATTTAAGCGGGAGCCGCCGCCGCCGCAGCAGGCATTTGTCAAGGTGGAAGGCAGAGGCAGAAGAGCGAGGAGGAAGGCCGGAGGACTGCGGGGCGGCTTTGACAGCGCCAGGCCGCGCTCGCAGCGCGCGCAGGTGCGCGGGGTTGGGGGGCGTGGGGCGCAAGGGGGCGCAGGTGCGCGGGCGGCGCGGAGAGCTCGGGGGCTCCAGGGGCGCGGGGCGCACGGGCGCAGGTGTGCGGATGGGGTGGGCGCGTTTGGGGCATCGGCTGGCTAGCTGGCGTGGGCGGGCGACCGGCTGACAGCATCACCGAGGCGGCGGGAGGGAGTGCGCGCCCCGCCTGTCTCCGGGAGGAGCCCGCATCCGCACCCCCTGTGCTGCCTGGTCTTTTGCGAGGCGAACTGGAAAGAAGCTCTGAGCAGTTGTGTTCTTTCTCAGGTAACCAATTTCCCCTCCTTTGCTTGGGCTCCGCTGCGTCTGCATTGGGGCACTGACGCTTTGGCATTCTTGTTTGTGAGTATCTGAAAAGGGATTACCCTTTCTGGGAGAGGAGTCAGCAATAAGAATACTGGAATCCGCGAGGGGGAAAATGTTGCATTTCTGTATCCTTGGCAGGGAGGGGTGAGCATTTTGCTATCCTTGTCTAAAACAAGTTCTTACACACACACACACACACACACACACACACACACACACACTCTATTTGGAATTTCTTCCAAAATAGAAGTTAGTGATTTGGAAAATTCTGTGGTTCAGGGGTTTCTATTAATGTGGAAGACGATTTAACGGATTTATGAAAGTTTTAAAAAGATGTGGTCTAAATTGAGAAAAACGCAGAGCACGTTAGAGGCTGCCGTTTTGTTCAGCATATTTTCCTGCTAGACACAGCCATTCATGGACTTGGCTAAATATTTTAATTTTCTTTTGAAGAATGCATTTGATGATATCTGCATGTGTTCCTTCATGCCCCCTTGCTGTAATACGGGAAAGGTGCTGCATCCCATCTCTAGCTGTCAGTTAGGCTGTGGTTCCCATTCGATGACAATGACTGCTCACAGCTCCCAGGCTGGCTTGCAAAGCATTGCTGGCTTCTCACCGTGTGGGAACTGGCCCGAATCCTCCGTAGAGACATGCCGGTTTTCCCCTTTAAAACTCCAACTCACGTTCTGTGGATTTGGGAGACTTTTGACTGGGAAGCTCCGTAATTCATGGGTTCCTTCTTTTGAATGGTGAAACAGAGCATCGTGGTGGGATTCCGTTTCTCCCGGCTGTGCAGTTGCACAGCTTGCCTGCCTGAGGAATTCACGCTTTATGTTTGTCCCTGTTATCTTTTCAACAACCATCTTCCATGTGAGAAGCGGGCATTAGCGCATGAAGTCCTTTCTGCTTTGAACTAAAAACTTTAAAAATATTCTTTCCAGGAAGATTTTCCACATAATGATAAAGGGCTGGAGCATTTTACATTCCAGGTCAATCCAAATGCTCTTCTTTTCCCGTGGCATTTGGATTCCAAGAGGTGGAGTGGGAGGAAGAGAAAAGGGGAGAATACAATTAGAACAAATTCAACAAATTTATGGGGGAATAATACTCTTCTTTTGGCTGTTTGAAATTGCAAATTGTCAACAATTCTATCTCTGGAAATTCAGGAGGTCCTATGGGCTAAGGCATAGGAAGATCCACAGTTCATTTTATAGAAGCAGAATATAGAAAGCAAGGAAACATTTTCATCCCATCTAATGCATACCATTTAATTTGGTAGTGGGGACAGTGGACCTGGGTGGACAGAGGAGGAGGGCAGAAAGAAGTGACTGCGGTCTGTACAGGGCGGAGTGTCGCTGCTCATGCCTCGGTCTTCTCTCCGGATGGAAATTGTAGGTGCGTGGTTATTGCAGAAGCCTCCGAGCCTCCAGAGTCTTCTCTTCTTGGAGCTTTGATGTAGAATTATTCCGAAGAAAAGATGCATAAAACACCTAAATTGAGTGCTAATTGGTGGCGTTCCTTTCCAGCTTGTGTCCAGCAGTCCGCCTTTCTTAGCGATCAGTGATGCCTTCGCCGTGACAGGAGACTTATTAATTTCGTGCTGCACATACCCTATAAACCACACATGCCTTCAGCCTACTAGGAATGGCTTTTTCAGAGTGGATACTACCTCTGTTCTGAGACCTACATATTACTAAAAAATTAAATTGAAAAATAATGGGGATTCTTTTGTTAAGAAGAGATGCATCTATGATAAAAACATATTGTTCATTCTCCTAATATACTAATATAGTCTCAGGAAACATGGTGAGGTATTTATGTTTAAGTCTGTTCATTGAGCAAAAAAAGAAGCAGCAGTCAGTGAAAGACTGGCTGATAAGTGATAGGCCGTCTCTGAGGGAGTCCTGTGCAGCTGTTACAAAGCACAAGATGGCTCTGTGTGTAGTAATGTGGGCAGATTTGCACGAAACACGGGAGACTGCACCCCCTTGTGCCTTTCTGTCCACTAATTCGCTATTGAGATCTCTCCCTCCTTGAGTAGGCACTAACAACTGACTCCACTCACCTGTAACTCACATGCTAAATGTTTCATTTTCCACCTTTCCTTCCCATCTGATCTGTGTTCCTGACTATTTCTGGTGAATAAAACAGAAATTACCTTCGTTGCTGCTGTGAGTTAATAAGAAAAAATAAGCTCAACCAAGTTGATGCATTGGAAAAATATAGGGAATATTATTGATTTTTGCATTGGTAACTGCTTGGTACCATTCTCATTCTTACATGGACGTTCTGAGATTTTTCTCTTAAAAGATTATCCAACTCTACCCTTTGGTCAATTCCAGATTCCACTGAAGTCTTTCTGCTTCCATTATGGAAACACGAGCATGTTTGGGGCCCAGGATCTTGCCCTAAAGCCTGAGACAGCCAATGCCTCCTGCACTTTAGTTATCGGATTTGTACTAATTAGGGAACTGTACTAATTAGAACTTTGTACTCATTAGGAGCTGTGAGTCTTCATGTTACCTGAGCACTGAAAGGTATGTGAATCCTAGCCATTTTCACATCCTCTCATGGCCCCCTAAGACGTGCAAAGACCAGCAGAACCAGAGCTCCTACGCTGACTCTGGCCTCAGCCTCTGTCGCTCAGCCTGGTCGGGCCACCTTTGCCCCTGGCTGGAGGGGTAAGTTACAGTGCCGATTTAACTCCCCCATGGCTTAAGTACAGCCCATGTTTTCCCACAAGCACGTGTTACGTTAACCACTTGTGACTGTTTAGAGTTCAACTTCTGGCGTGGACCCTTTTTAAGGCATCTGCCACTTTTTGATGGGCCAGGAAATATACACAGCCACCCATTATTAGCTGCCTACTGTTATTATTCTATTGTAAAATAAGTATGAGACTGCTCTAAAAGTTGGTTGGTTATATTACCTATTGGTGGAAAAAAGACTTCCTCAAATTTGGGAACCTAGGGCTCTTTGTTGAATTGCTGCTAATTTGGATTGGCTCGAATTCCTTACTGGACTTGCTAACCCTGAGTTCAAATGCAGGTCCTGCCTCTTATTAGCTGTGCTGCCTGTTACTTTCACCACCTGGCACGCAGGTGGCAAACACAAGGCCTGTGGCAGGCCGAACCCGGCCCTCCACCTTGTTTTATCCGGCCCGGCACCTTGTTTCTACCTGGCGGCAATGCCAAGCTCCTTGCCCCTAGTTAAGGAGTAGTTACATTTATACAGCCCTAAAATTACATTCGGCCCTTTGAAGGCAAACACACGGATGATGTGGCCCCCAGTGAAAATGAGGTGGACACCCCTGACTTCTCAGTTCCCTTATCTGTAAAATGGGGCTACTAATAACTAAATCAAAGGTGTTTTGAAGGTCAGGCTTGTGTGGTGTCTCTCGACACTTGCTAGATGGTCAGGACTCCGGGGCTGTTTTTTGCGATTGCTATCTGATGAGCATCCACAGTTCCTCTCTCTCACCGTCTCAGATTTATCCTTCCCCTTTACAACCGGGCACACAGCTCACTGTCTCCGAGTTGCACTTTGCTTCTGGATGCAATTCTTCAGCATCAGCCTTCCCTAATTTACCTAGCACACAACTCTCCAGTTAATTTCAAAATATCGATTCTTTCTCTTACGTCTCTCTGAGCCAGGCTTACTTACAGAGCTCCCTATTTTTCATCTGCGTGCATCCCTCTCCCTTCTTTCATCAACATTCTTTTCTCTGTTCCTTCACTGAGCTCAGCTCTCCACAGGCAGCCCTAACTCTTTAACTGAATTCCTACTGTTCTGAGGATGTAAGAATGTCCCCTGCTTCATGTTTATGTCATCTTAGTCTTGAGCTATTCATCCTGCAATGATGGTGGGGGTCCTGGCCTTGACTGGAAGCTTGCTGAGGACAGGTGGTGCCAGGACTGTCTGATGTTATGTGTGATTGGGTTCCAGACAGCTTTGGGTCCAGACCGGGGACCAGTAGCTTCAGCCTGCTATAGCTTGTTTTGCTGCTCTGCCTAGTGACCATTAGAGCAGACACAAATAAATATTCATTGCCTAATGGTTCACAGCTTCTGACTGCATGCCCTTGTCGTTTCTCACTCCATCAGCTTCTGACCTCCTGAATATTCTTTTTTCCTCTCATCAAAGGCCTTGGCCCCTCGTTCAATCTTTCTTCTTATGCTAATTTCAAATGTCATTCTTTTGAATATTTCCCTCCACTCCTCTGAAGCTCCGCACCCACAGTCACAGGGTGTCTCTTCAGTGCTGGAAACTGGCCCACTCCCAGAGGGACCGTGGAACATGTCCTGTCTGACCACAGCACCCGGTCTTTGAAACATGCTTACTCAGCATCTCTTTGGACCTCTCCCAGAACTTGTATTTTGTCTTGCTGATATATTCACTTGTTATCTTCCCATTAACATTTATACATGTTCATGTCTCTGTATTTTAACATTAATTAAAAAGAACCCTTTAAAAATTCAGAACTGGGTACCACTCAGCCACCAATTCATAACCCTTCCTCCAATTCCCAAAGTCTCAGAAACCATGTCCAAGCTGCCTGCATCAAATGCTGCATCTCATGCTCACTCCTCAACATATTGCAGTGTAGCTTCTACTCGTGTTGCCATCAAAATGCCTCTTGCTAGGTTCCTGTTAGTGACTTTCCCTGCCTCCTTCCTGAGGGTGCTCCAGTTCTGTGCTTCATGTCTTGGCACCAGTTCACGCTGGTGAGCCCTCTCTTCTTTGAGAAATCCTCACTCTCCTTGGCTTCAATAACAGAGCTGTTTAGTACAGTTGCTTCTACCATTTTAATTCTTTGCAGTCAACTCCCTTTCCAAACATGACAGTGGGAGTCTCCTGAGGCCAATGCCAAGTCCTCTACTCTCTCGTTCTCAGAAGTCATCTCACCCCCAGCCTGGGCTTCAAGGCCTACCGCAACACCAATGACTCCCACCTGTGCATCCTGCGCTCAGACACTACAGGTGGCCCAGGATGCGTTATCCACCTGCCCACATCATGTGAGCCCTCTACTGTCCAAGACACTTGGAACTCCACACTGCCGAAAATTAAACCCATGCTCTTCCCCTAAAACCTGGCCTTTGTCCAGTACTCCCTCAGTAAATGATCTCATCCCATCTCTTCAGTTCTACCCGTTGGAAGCCTTAAGTGTTTTTCTTGACACTTCACTCTCTCTCATTGTACACCTTAACTCCTTTTCTCACCGACCATCCCCAATTGATGTTCCCCTGTCTCTGCTATTGCTCTAGTCTACACTTCCCATTTGGGGCTTGATTTGATATAATAGGCTTCTTGTCCACTTTCTGTGTTGAAGCCAGACCCTTTCGGGGGTTGCATGGTGCTCTCTGGAGGCTCGTGTGGTCTTGGCCATGACTCCCTTTCCAGCCTCACCTCACTGTTTTTTCTCTCACTGACTGGTGGTCGTGCCCTTCCTTCTGATGCTTGGAGGCTCTCCCTCTGCAGGGCCTGCATGTGGTCTTGGATATCAGTTACACACTTGGCTGATGGGTACAAGAAGACAAGAGGGATTCAGGATGACTCCGAGAGTTCAGGCCTGGACGGCTGGAAAGAAAAGTTTGACATGGACTGAGATAAAAGGGGGAGCGGTTTCGAGTCATATAAGGAATTCAGTTTTGCACATGTTGTCTCCAAGGCACGCAAATGGCAATGTCTGGGAGAGAGCAGGCCATGAGAGTCTGCAGTTTAAGAGAAAGTCTTGGCCGTGGGCATGCATTGGGAGGGATTGACGATGGCTGGTATCCAAAGTCATGGAACCAGATGACACCACTGGGAGTATGAGTTTAGCAGAGAGAGGAAGCATAACAAGGATGGAGGCAGAAGGCTGTGTTACTGGTGAGCTAACAGGAACAATGGCATCCACCCAGCTCTCCTGCCACCACCCTCGCCCAGGCTGGGCCCTCCAGAGTGGTCTCTTGCTTCCACCCTTGTCCACCAGAGTCCTCAGGAGGTCCCAGTACAGCAGGAGTCAGATCTGTCCCTTCTCAAAACCCTCAGTGGTCTCTTGTCCTTCTCACAGTAAAAGCTGCCTCCACACCTGCCCATTACCTTTCTGGCTTCATCTACGTTTCTTCCTCCCCGCACCCAGCATCTTCCATACTCCTAGGACCCGTCACGTTAGCAGTCTGTGTTGGCACCTGCCGTCCTCCTGGCTGGGTTTTCCTCCTCCAGGTGTCACCATCAGCTTTCTTAAATCTTTGTTCAAGTGGCAACTTTCCGGGAAGTCCTTCTTTGGCCTCTTGTTACCTGTGACGCCCACTATGCATTTTAGAAATGCATCTGAAAGATATTGCATTGATGTGTTTTTATCAAATGCACTAACACTCATGGAAATCCTTCATTGGGCAGACCTTTTAAATGATTTTAAAAATTGATTTTCAAGTTTTTAATTGTGCAGATAGGAAAACTATTTGGGGACACATTTGCATTGATTTTTGGCAAAATTATGTATTGGTGGAGGCCTTTTTATACATCTTTTTTCAAAATACTCTCTCCATAGGACAGTTGTCTTCCCGAAGCAGGTACTGGGCCCCCAAATCATATTTAAATGTCACCTTTATATTATAGGAATGGAGGAAGGTGCTTATTTTTGGTAAAACACCTGTTATGTGGCACACTACTAAAAGCCACCTGCCCCACAGAAAATGGTGATGAATTTATAACAGGTGCTTTCATCTACAAGACACACATACACCTTGGGCCCTGCAGTTCTGCAACTCTTGTATTTTCATTGTTGCAAGGCAGCTAGTGAGCCAGCATGCAGCAGGAAGTCCTTTTGTGGTTGCTCCTTGTCTCTATGTAAAATAGTATGAAGAATCTACTATATCGTAAAGGCCTTGTATGCATATTAAAATAAATAAAATGCCCAAGAGCATGATTGCAGTGGTTGCTACCTGCTTCTGGCTACACCTTCTTTGCTGTAAGAGCCGACTGAGGAAATGACACGGGAAGTTTGTTCTCCTCTGGTTGTGTTGCTGTGATGCTGCCACATGTCCTTTTGTGATTTTTATTTCCTCCGAGGGTTACTCATATGTAGATGGCTCAAAATTTTATTTTGTTTCTTTAAAGAGTTCATTTATCTTCCCTGGTACAAAAATGTGTTTCAGCAGCAGAGATCACTGGTCAGTGTGCGTTTGGTATTCCTGCTGTGTCCAGTATTGGGATGGAGGCCTTGGTGGGCTGGTGAGTGAGTTTCTTCTCTGAGAGCACTGATACGTGAGTGGACTGGAGGGAGCAAACACACGTGAACAAATACTGAGAGGCAATGCGCCAACGCATCTTATGACTGAAAGAGAATTTCTCCAGCAAACGACAGATCAGAGGCCCTGAAGCGTGTTGGACACATTTGTAGTTTTGCTCAACTGTTCAGCCAATCTCTCCCCTGTGGAACTTCTCATACTGGTTTATCCAAACCTTCCGCATTGTGTTCTGTTTAGTTTTGTACGGGATTTTAAGAAAGGTGTGCATTTTAGCTCGTCACCATACATTTTGGTGTGTTGTTTTATATATTTTATCACAGGTTTTCCAAAGCTTTGTGGGTTTTTTTTGTTTTGTTTTGTTTTGCCTTCCACCATTAATGAAAAGAAGATTCTAAGCCCTGGAAATAATGAAGTTTAGTTAAATTTTGTAATAGGTTACGTATGATATGTTGTTAAACTTTGCTAAGAAAGACGGAGGTTTGTTTCTCTGTTTTAGAGCCGTGAAGACCAACAGTGTTAGCCACATGTGTGATTGTGCATTTTCTAGTAGCTGCATTTAAAAAAACAGTTGAAGTTAATTTAAATATTTTCTTTTACCCAGTGTGTACGTGTATTATCATTTCAACTTGTAATTAGTATCAACATTGTAAGTGAGATACTTAACATTCTTTTTCATGCTAAGTGTTCAGCGTTCAGTGCAGGAGACCTCTGTGCAGTCTAGCTGCATTTCCAGGTGGCAAGCGGCTACCATGGTGGACAGTGCAGGCTACAGGTTTAGTTTAAACCCTGTGGCTAATAGTTAAGCTTCAAGTTGCCATTAGTATAACATGCAATTAAGTCCAGGAAGTAGGTGCAAATTATAATTGATCTTCTCAGAAAATTAGATAACTTTTGGCCTTGTTAGATCAGGTTACACCCTTACTGCTTTTACTGTATAATGTGGAGGCTAATTGTGCTCATATCATGAGTGTGGTCTTTGATTCGTGGTTTTGTTGTTGTTAAAAATGTTTTCATTTACAATGATATATTTTTACTGGGGTGAAACATACTTAGCTTAAAATGTACCATCTTAATCATTTTTAAGTGTACAGGTGCGTGATTTGAACCACATTGTGCGACCTTCACCCCATCCATCTTCAGAACTCTTCACCTTGCAAAACAAACTCTGTTCCCCTTCTGAAAATGCTGTCTCCATGTTCCCCTTCCCCCAGCCCCCATCAACCTCTGCTTTCTGCCTCTATTATTTTAGCTCATGTAGTACCTCATGAAAGTGGAATTATAACGTATTTGTCCCTTTGTGTCTGGCTTACTTCACTTAGTATGATGTCCTCAAGATTCGTCCATCTTGTAGCATGTGTCAAAATTGTCTTCTATTTTAAGGTTGATCAGTGTTTCATTGTGTGTATATACTGCATTTCGTTTATCCAAATGGATGGACACTTGGGTTGCTCCCACCTTTTGGCTATTGTGAATAGTGCTTTTATGAATGTGAGCATAGAAATATCTCTTCAATTACACATGCACATATCAATTACATACTGTTTAAATTATTTTGGATACATACCTAGAAGTTGATTACTGGCTCATGTGGTAATTAATTTTTTCATAGAGGCTGTACTGTTTTAGATTTCTACCAGCAGTACACAAGAATTCTAATTTCTCTACATCTTCCATAACACTTGTTTTTTCCATTCACTTTTGTTTTTCATGGCTTTTTTTTTTCTCTTTTTGATAGTAGTCATCCCATTGGGTTGAGGTGGTAGATCTATGGTTCTAATTAGTGTTTCCCTGGTGACTAATAATGAGCATCTTTTCATTTGCTTATTGTTCATTTGTATATCTTCTTTGGAGAAATGGCTATTCAAGCTCATTGTCCATTTTTCAGTTGGTTTTTCTTTTGGTTATCCTTCTGGTTATGTAAGAGTTTTCTGTATATTTTAGATACTAGATCCTTATCATATATGATATATTTTTTCCATTGTGTAGCTTCTCATTTAGCTTTCTTAATAATGTCCTTTGTTGCATAGAGTATTTAATTTTGATGAAATATTTGCACAAAATTGCAAGGGGCCCCAAATAGCCAAACACTTTGGGAAAGAAGGGCAAAGCTGGAGGCTTCACACGGAACTAATTTCAAACCACCACAAAGCTGCAGTAGACAGCAGTGTGGTGTTGACATGGATAGAATGTAGACCAACGGGTAGGATTCAGAGTCTGGAAATAAACTTTTACACTTATATTTAATTGATTTTGACAGCAGGTCAAGACTATTTAATGAAGAGTAGTCTGTTTAATAAATGGTCTTGGGACAACTAGATACCCACTTGTATTAAAAGGGTGAAGATGCCTCATACCATATACCAAAATTAAAATAGACTAAGGGTCTAAATATAATAACTAAAACCATTCTTAGTGTGGTTTTCTTCTCTTAAATGAAAACATGGGGGCGAATCTTCATGACTTTGCATTTGGCAATGGATTCTTAGATATAACACCAAAAGCATGAGTGACAAAATAGCTCATGATTGTTTGAAGGAATCTTTTTTAGCCACTTGCCAATTCTGTAAACTTTTCTTTGGCTAAAACCAGAAAACCACCTACTAAGCAGGTATGCATACACAGTGCCATGTTCTAACACATGGAAAGCAGGTACACATACACAGCGCTATGTTCTCATAATGGACGACGAAGGAAGGACCCTGTCTGCACATGGCAGCACATGAAGCTGTCACGCCTGGCACTGCACACTTTCTTTCTCCTGCGCATCAAGCTTCTGTGACAGTTGCCTTCATCCTCTGGTGTTTTTTCCCTGCAGGGTTAGCATGCTGCATTGGGCACGCGGGGTCAAACTTGGTGAATTGCTCTTTGACTGAGACTGTGGCATTGTTTATCACTCACACGATGTTCCTTTTCATTTCCCTTACCCATGTGGAAATGACAGGCGTAAGCAGAAGTGGCCGAATGCAGTCAGATGCTTGGAAGTCTGAAAAGTGTCACCAAGTGCATTTTATTTGGCTCTTTGAATTCCTGTCTATCACACTTTCTCCAAATGGAATAGTTTCAGACAAGTAGTAGTGAATCTTATTTCTAAGCTGTATATTTATTTGCCTCTTGGGAATGAAACTCTTAAAAGAAAAATTTATTCTACCCTTTCTACTCCAAGAAGTGCCCTGTTTCTCTGCACGTATTTCATTTGTGCAGATGTCGAGTCTTGCAAGGATTCCCTGAGACCCTCTCCTGCCCCAGCGTGGAATGGTGATCCCTTTGCCTGGGTGTGGATGTGGCACTTGCTTCAGCACCTGCACCAGCAGTGCCAGGGTGGATGCCTTCATAATGCTGTGAAGCAAGGTTCCTGAAAAGGGTTCTGCCTCTTTGGAGAAACACGAGCCGTGAAGGTTTACTTCTTCCCTATGATCAGGCGGATGTTTCCCACTGAGAAACGGATCTCATTTTTTAGGTTCAGCTAAGAAGACACATAAAATGAATTTTTAATTAATTTGAGATTCTGAAGTTATATAAAAGTACAGTTTCCTACCTAGGGAATTTAAGCTCTGTTGAAAACTGTTTCTTAATTTCCTTGTAGGATATTCTTCTTTATGTTGTAATATCAGTAGTAGTCCTTATTTCTACTCAAATGACCCATTAACATTTTATTAGTACTAATTTTAAATATAGGCTCTCAAGTACCAACCTTAAATATGGAGTTTGTTTAAAGTTAGTAAAATTTAAGTGGTGTGATAAAGGCATTGTGGGAAACCAAGGCAAACACTGAGCAGAGGCCAGCCGTGTGAACTTCAGGCCGCCACGTGCTGAGGCTCAGACTGGCCGGGGGCATGTGGGGCAGGCCAGTGCACCAATCTGTCAAGCTTTCTCAAATCCTTACTTTCAATGAGTTGAACTCTTCCAATCCATACTGTATCTCTGGTTTTAAGTATTTGTTTTTGGAAGCAGGCTTAATTCAGGTATAATACAGAGAAAGCCTGTGTTAACTGAGAAGCTGCTTTCATCTCATTCATCAGAATCTAATGTTTCTTCCAAATGACAGACTTTGTGACTTAGGAAATCACACTCATTTTCCTCAGAACTCAGGCCATATAGACCTAGGATAGCCTCTAAGCTGATTTGCAGTATTTGAAAAGTCTCACGTTGAACTCTCTGTTATGAGACACACATTTTTATATTTCGGGACACTTTGGGATGCCCACGCCCTTTCCTCAGTCCTCTTCCTCATGCATCTGTCTGTGTATATGCTGTTTGGAAGCACGAGCAACCATAGAGGCAGGTTAGCCCAAACAAAGTCAGGAAAAGGAAAGTAGAGGGTAGATTGAAAGTCATTCTAGACAGCCTTCCTGTTTAGGGAAACAGATCTGTGCATTGTCAGAGAAACCAGTCTAGCTGCCTCTCCTAGACAATGTAACGGTTCTTTTATAAATTAATGGACAAACAGAGACCAGCAGACATTTGTTTGGTGAAACCAGTTAACATGGAAGAGAAGAACCACAATAAACAAACGGAACCAGAAATTTCTAAGATAAATAAGAACAGATGCAACAAATCTCAATTAGCATTCTTGTTGAAATTCAGTGTTACATCACCTTTCCTAAGACAAGAAAAGTTTTTTGACAAAATGGAAAAATCAGAGTACAAGAAAGGCTATTGAAAATATAAGGGAAAAGATTCTAGAGAAGTCAAAAACAGGTATAGTGGATTCATTATCTAATGCAAGTTCCAGAAAGAGAGAAAAGATAAAGGGGTTGGGATGATGCACTTTTTAAAAGTAGGAGAAAATGTCTCTAAGCTGCAGAAAGGATCAGGTTTTTAACCCTTTCTCACCAAACCCTGCCACTAAAAAGAACCCCACAATTAAAAAGCAGTTCTCGATATATCCTAGTGAAATGTCATCATTCCCAGAATAAAGAGAATATTCTAACTCTGCCAAAGAGAAAGGAAAAACCTAACTGTCCTATAAAGGAAAGAGAATCACACTGGCTTTGGATTTCATATTAACAACCCTGGATGGTAAAGTTAAAAATTTAAAAAATCCTTAAAATAGAAGGCAAAAAATTTGAACTTAGTGTGGTGCAGCATTCTATCAATCAAGTGAAAGGGTGTGAACTCAGAGATTTTAATGCCATCTAAAATCAGTAACGTTATTCTACGCAGCAGAGAGAAAGATGGAGCTCCTACCCTTTGCAACAGCATGGATGGAACTAGAGAGCGTTATGCTAAGTAAAATAAGCCAGGCAGTGAGGGAGAAATACCATATGATCTCACCTTTAACTGGAACATAATCAACAAAAGAAAAAAGCAAACAAAATATAACCAGAGACATTGAAATTAAGAACAATCTGACAATAGCCAGAGGGGTGGGGGGAGGACACAGTGGGGGGAAGGGTTTTCAGGAACCACTATAAAGGACACATGGGCATAACCAAGGGGGAGGGTGGAAGCAAGGGAGGGAGGTGGGCTTGGCTGGGATTAGGGGAGAGTGGCGGGGGGAAAATGCAGACAACTGTAGTTGAACAATAATAAAGTAATTTTAAAAAATTTTAAAAATATGCATAACAAAAAATAAAATAAAATCAGTAATATTTATATAAAAATATAAAATGGATCCAAGGAAGCTGACATATTG
>VMDR010019059.1:0-18687 GCA_007922815.1 Macrotus californicus
GTGAGTCCTCTCCGGCCCATCTCGCCCCTCCTACCTGTGTGGATGAAAGTTTCTCCTTTAGTTCCTTGGTTGTCGGACTTCCATACAGTTCGATTTTCTGTCAGTTCTGGTTGTTTTTTGTTTTAAAATTTGTTGTTGTCCTTCTTTTGGTTGTACGAGGAGGCACAGTGTGTCTACCTATGCCTCCATCTTTGATCTTTCTTCTAGAATTTTTATCTGTTTTCATTTGGACCATGTTTCTTTGTCTCTTCATTTTGGCAGCCTCCCTGTGTTTGTTTCTATGTATTAGGTAGATCTGCTATGACTCTCTGTCTTGGTAGTGTGGCCTAATGTAGTAGGTGTCCTGTAGGATCCAGTGGCACAGCCTCCCCTATTACCCAAGCTGGATACTTGAGGTCTGCCTTTTGTGTGAGCTGAGTACACTCTCTTCTTGCAGTTGAGCTTTGGTTGCTGTAGGCAGGTCAATGGGAAGGATTTACCCAGGCCAGTTAGCTGGAAGGATTGGCTATGACCACTGGCCACCGATCTCGGCTTACCACGGAAGATTAGCTGTGCAGGGGCAGGGTGGTGGTCCTCGAACATGGTTTGTAGCTGTTCACTGGGTGCACAGGCCCTGGGGTTTCCTGGGTGGTACAGGCAAGGTCCATCTCCACCTGTGCTTTTTCTGGGGCCATCCTTCCTGGGCTATAAAGCAATCTGTGATGGCTGCTATTTATGCTGGAACTAGGGGTTCCTAGGAGAAGCCAAGCTGTGAATCTAGGCTGGCTGCTGCTAGTGCTCTGCCTAGGGACACTTGGCAAAAGGTATAGGGGCTGGGGGTTCACTGAGGCCAATTGTTGCTTGTTTGAAATGATTTAGGAAGTTGTGAAGCATGAGCTAATACCTTCCATTCATATGGAAAAGCCACTGTTAACAGCTATCAGTTGGGTGGGACAGAGCCTCAGGGGGTCTCCAGGGCAGGGCAAACAGTGGTAGCCAGGTTGATGGAGTCTCTGACACAGCAGCCCCCTGTAGGCTCTTTGGTTCTATGGAGGGTGAGTTCAGAAAAAGGACAATGGCCTCTTCCAGCCTTTCTGTCTTGGAAAAAGCTGTCCCCTGGCTCTCACCTTGATACCACACATTTCTCTCCTCCCTGCATGCCACTGGTGCCTTTCAAGCTGCTACTCTGGTGCTGAGGGAGTGAGTTGGAGGGAGTGAGCTCAGAGGGAATGAGTCTGATTAAGTCCGTGTGTGGGTTCTTTAAGAGGAACTGCTTGAGACTCCAGAGGTTTCTTCCACCAATTCAATCCCCACTGGTTTTTGCAGCCAGAAGTTGTGGAGACTTATCTTCACAGCACTGGAACGCTGGGTTGGGGGACCTGGTGTGGGGCTGGGACTCCTTGCTCCCAAGATATCCATCCTGAATTTTTATCCACTACACATAGATGTGGAACCAGCCCATTCTATGTCTTTGCCCCTCCTACCAATCTGGATGGATATGATTTCTTTAATTCCATAGTTGTCAGACTTCAATTCTATTTCTGAGGGTTCTGAGTGATCATTGTTCTATAATTTAGTTATAATTTTGATGTGGTTGTGTGAGGAGGTGAACCATATTTACTTATGCTGCCATCTTGACCAGAGGTCTCAATTTTCCATTAAAGTTTATTTTCATTAAAATATGACTTCTATATTGGATTCTCAAATTAAGAAAGGGAAAAATTGAAATTTATCCATATAAAATAAAGATGATTTATTATTACATATATGTTTTAAACATTTTATCATATATACATTTTAACTCTTTCCATTAAAAAAATAAAGCATACTCTTTATTTTACTAAAAATTGAAACATATTTTAGAAACTATATTGAAATTTAATTATATATTATTTCATCAAGAGAGCACTTAATGGCCTGATGTTTGCACTCCTTTACTATCTATTTTAACTGAAACATAGCTCTTTTCCTAAGAATGCCATCTTCTTATAACTCCCAAGTAGAGACAGTTGTTCTCTCATCTCACAGGACACAGATATACCATCAACAATTTCTCCTTTTCTTTTGCCAATCTGACCATTGTTTCTGTTTGGGTAGCAGGCATTCTCCTTCATCAGCTGAAGACACTGAAGACTCACATCCTCTTCCAGCTTCAACAGCACTGGCTGCTATGACAGACAGGTGTTGTCTTAGTCCATGGAGGGGAGCATTGCATCCCATGTTTTTGACAATACTAGCTTGTACCCACTCTGTGTTGGCTCTGAAATCATACACTCCAATAACCATTTTCTATACACAACACTCTATGCCTTTAGTCCTCCTTCTTGTGTACTTCCCCAGCAGCCTGAGCTTGGACCTCATTATACTCTCTAATCTCTCTTTTCTTTCCCTTTCAGACCCAAGGGAGACAGAAGATGGAACTATGGTATGGGGATCTTTTTTTTTCTGGAACATATTCCCTCTAATATTCATTGCAACGCTAATTTTAAAGAAGAAAATGTCCTTCGATAATTTTAATTGTCACTGTTTTGATTCTAGACAGTGGAATAGATTTCAAAAAATATATATTATTGAGAAAAAGTTCTAATTTCTAGAATTATTTGTTCCATCATTCTAAGTGTCCATTTACTACATGTCTAAAACATAGTAGGTGCCAAGGAAATGATTGTATGAATTTGTTTTAGCTTCACTACATACCACTTTCTTTTGGCTTGTATTTCTGTTGTCAGGTAACATTCAGAGTCTTCATTCTATAAGAAACAAAGGTGAGAGGAAAAATCGAAGACAAATATACTCAGGATTTTTTATCCCCAAGTATCACAAAGTAAAAAAACAAAATACCAAGAGATGTTATACACTGTGGCGAAAATTTAATTTTAAGGTGAAGAAGTAGGTTTTCCCGCCATGCTTGGCTTTGACTAAGTCATGGTGCATCATGGCCAAACTGTATGTGGCCAGAGCAGGCCAATGGGTACTACTCCTTTCAGAACTGGCTGGCCCCACACCTGCAGAAACATCCTATAAGAAAGGGTACAGTTATATTTGGTTGCCAGCCCCCCATTACTCTTTCATCCAGACTTTCTCTTGCTTTCCTCTGTTTATCCAGCATGTATCTTGGCTAGCCTATCAGAAATGGATATATCTGTGGCTTTCCTGGGATCAGGATGTTGAAGATAGTTGGGTGTTGGCTCTCATTTAAAAGGGTGCTCTGGCTTGATCAGAAACATTGGAGCCCCAAGTCACCCTTGGGCCTGTCTGAAGGTTTGCACAGCTATCTTATATTTGGGATAAGGTGCATCACCACCAATTATTTTGTCATCATTACATCCTGACATGGTAAAATTTTGCTACATGGGCATAGAAAGGGTGACAGGCAACTTTCAGCCTTATCTCAAACTCAGGCAGATCTTTAAGACATTCCATTATCTTCTGAGGAAATTGAAATCATTACTTTTCAGTCTCCATTTTCCCTTCCAATTTTCTATAATCCTTTATAATTCTACTTAAAACATCTCCTGTTGGCTTTCATGAAATAGGACAGCCACATGCCTGGTCACCCTCCTTTGATGCCAGGACACCAGTTCCAGTCTATAGGCTAAGTGGTTTTAAGTGACCAGGCAATCCTACAGAAGATTTTCGTTATAAGAAATTATACACTTTGGTTATATGCCACTAGGTGAACAGTGGAGCTGGAACCAGGTTAAATGCATACTGATTGAAAAGTTGAAAAAGGCAAGAACGTTCTCCTTAGTAGTCTCACTCATTTCCATATAATTAAACACTTGATATTGTGTATGAAATTAAATTGTACATTAAATTAAAATATGAGCATTTGCAAATGAGGCTTTTATTTTTTCTTACTACTTTAGGTAATTTTCCCTATGTTCATTCTGTTCACAAATATTTATTGAGGGCCTTTTAGTGACCAAGTGTTGTAGATTCTGAGATTATAGCAGAGAAAACCAGGCAATCTTCCTGAATTCATAAGCTTATAACAGAGTGAGGTGATAAGGCCTTTGGAGAAAAGTGAAGCAGTGTGAAGGGAGCTCAGGCTGCATTTTTACCAGGAAAATCCAGGTAGATCTCTACGAGGCAAGAGTGCTGTGAGGGAGGAGCCCAGGGAGCCCCTGGGGAAGATCACTGCACAGACTAAACTCCACAGTCTCTGTGTGTGTGTGCGTGTGTGCATGCGTGTGGCTGCCCAGTTTAAAACAAGTGATAAACAAGTGCATATTTAGAGTATATACTTTATATTTACCTGTGATCATTAATGTATGTTAAATGGGCTGGCCATGGATTGCCCAGATTAAATATTATTTCTGAGTGTATCTATGAGGGTGTTTCTGGAGGAGACTAGCATGTGAATGGGTGCATTCAGTAAAGTAGGTGGCTTGCCCTGATGTGGGTGGGCATTACTCAATTCACTGAGGGCCTGAACAGAACAAAATATGGAGGAAGGACAAATTCACCTTTTTTTTTCTGCTTCATTGTTGAGCTGGGACATTTTATCTCATCTTCTCCATCACTTGGGCTGGAATTTTACACCACTGACTGACCCAGGTTTTAGGCCTTTGAGCTCAGACTAAATTGTACCACCAGTGCTCCTGTTGTCAGATCTTAGAACTTCTCAGCCTCCATAATTGTCTCATAATAAATCTCCTTTATATATGTATATAAGTATATGTATACTCATATATATTAACATACATAAATATACATATTTGATGCATTTATATAAATACCTGTATAAATATTCTGTTTCTTTAGAGAACCCTGACTAAAAGTTTATCTCTCTACATTTCTATCTATCTATTATCTATCTATCTATCTATCTATCTATCTATCTATCTATCTATCTTTTGTCCATCTGTATCTCTCCATGTATCTATCTCTGCTAGTCAGGTGTGGGAGCTCTTCTATCTGTCTGTCTATGTACCATGTACATATCTCTATATTTTATCTATCTATTATCTATCTATCTATCTATCAATTTATCTATCTAATCTATCAGTTATATTGCTATACTTGTTTGAATCTATGCTTATATGACCTCAACAGCCATTTGGACCAGATGATGGTACAAGTATATTCATAGGATTTATTGGATCATAGTCTGGAGACTTAGGAATGATCTGAAGCTGGAACAAGGGACTAGGAAGCTTCAGCAACCAAGGAATAGGAGAATATTACTCCCTGACCCTGAGTGATTTGAATGGCTACAGTTGTCAAGTTCCATGGGTCAGCTGTGCTCACAGTTTTTTTGGGGGCAGAATATGCTTTACACAATAGCCTTAGGCTTGCGAGTCAGGTGTGCGAACTCTTCTATAGGCGCTGCATCGGTGGGGTGGGCACTCTGTGTTAGCTCTGGAGATGCACTCAACAGTAAAGGTGGAGAAAAGGTATGTCTGGAGGCATCAGTGGACTAATTTGACTGTAATGGAGGTTTTGAAGAAAAAAAGAGTGAGAGAAGGTGTTAAGAGTGTTGGTTAAATTGCGGAGGGACTTAAACACAGTGCTTTAAGCAAGTGTGTATAGATGAGTAAGTCTTGATTACCTCATCTCTCAAATGCGAATAATAATACCTATCTCATAGGGTAAGAATGAGGTGACATAATACATATAAAATGTCTATACTACACTGGACACAAATTAAGTGCTTACTAAAGAGTAACACTATGATGATAATGAAAGCGGTGTTTAAAGATGATTAATCTGGCAACACTGTGTAGGATGGGTTGTAGGAGGCTAATGATGGAAGAGGGACCCCAGTTATAAAGTAAACAGTCTAGGCATAAATGTAGAATAATGAGGCTTAGAAAGAGGGGCCCATGAGAAGTCCCATGAAGAAAGAATGAAGAGGCCTCGGAGACTGCCTGGAAATGTGTCCCAAGGACAGAGAGAACTTAAAGGCAGCTGGGATTGGGGCCTGGGTGATGGGCAGAGTGATTTGGAGCTGGTATTGACTAGGATTGTTAACTGATGGTTCACCTGGAAGGGGTGTGCTCTGAGAGCGACCACAGCCAGAAGAGGAGTCACACTGGATGACGGGGGTAGGAAGTGTCAAGTGAAACAGACAGTTTCAGGGAAGAAAGGCCCAGCAGCAAGGCCTAATGGTCAGAGAGTGAATGTGCCAAGGACAAGCTGTCTCATCATCTGTGTTAACTGGAGTAGAGAATAGAGGACTTTTTCCAGATTTTTTCCTCCCTCCCTCCCTTCTTTCCTTACTTCCCTTTTCAGTTAACGAGTGGGCTAAGTTCTATGCCTAGTATTGGATGTATAAAGTTAAATAAATGGGATCATTGCTCTCAAGAAGTTCACTATCCAAGGTGAATTAGACAAAATGCTGGGTACAAGTACCCAGGCATGGACTCAACAAATGAGGTCTGATTATACCGAATTGGAAGAGAAAGAATTAACTAACAAAATACAGGTTTTTTTTTTCTTTCTTTTTGGAGATCCAGAAAATATCAGATAAAGAGATTCAGGTGCATTTATTAATTTTTGATCTATAGTTGATACGAATGTATTTTCATCTACAAGGGGTATAAGTGGATTTTGCTCTAGACTTGCTCCTTAAGGGGAGAAGCATGGAAGCATGTGGTCTCTGATGGAAAGGGCTGATTTTGATTTTCATTGGAAAAATGTTGAAGTGATTCATTTCATAATCATAATGTATTGCAGAATTCAGTACTTTACTTTTCTCTCAGAATTAAATGGCCCCAACTCATTTATTCTTCCTTGATGATGATTCATTCTGTCCCTCATTCTCTGAGCATAGTGGGTGGACCTACCACAGCAGCAGCCCCTGGGGCTGGGTTAGGCGTGCTAATTCACAGGTCCCAGCCTAGACCTACTGAAACAGAATCGCTGGAGGGGGGCCCAGCCATGTGTGTTTTCTGAGCTTTCCAAGTGATTCTGAGGCCAGTTAAAGTTTGAGAACTTGTATTTTAGGTTCTTAGCACGGATCCTTGCATTTGACAGATAATCGATAACATCTGTTGAATCAAATTGGTAATTAATCCTTGATGCTTTTTCCACATCTACCTGAGAGGTGATAAAAAACTCTCCAGGTAAAATACTGCATAAGGTTCTCTTAGTAAGAGGAAGAAGCTCAGATTTCTTGTCCTTTTTCTGCCTGGCCTGATTTCCCTTTTTAACTTCACCTCAGCAGTTGTATTAAATTTGCTTTTCTGTGTAAGACCCTGCCTCAAGTCTGGGGAGAGCTAGGCCCTCTGGTTACTGTGCCCAGTGAATAACACCCTGGAATAGAACCACAGGTGCCATGTTTTAGCCCCTTCTTCAGTTGCTAGGTTTTTTTAAACCTCACCGGAGGGTATGTTGATTGAGTTTTAGGGGGAGAGAGAGAGAGAGAGAGAGAGAGAGAGAGAGAGAGAGAGAGAGAGAGACATGTGAGAGGGGAACATGGGTTGGTTGCCTCCTCTATGTACCCTGACCCAGGCTGGGATCAAAACCACACCATTCTGGTGCATGGAATGATGTTTCAACCAGCTGGGCCACCTGGCCAGGGCTATCTCTAGCGTTCATATGGAGCACTTAGAGAAAACAGCACTCTTGCTCTGTTAAGCCTCACTTCCTGGCCACAGGACAGCATTTGATCCTGTTGATTAATGCCACCATTTTGGAACGTTCCCCCCTCTTAGCTTCTACCCTGACCTCAGCTCTCTATCCTTTGCAGTGCTTTCTTGTCCTTGACTGTCTCTTTGTTCTCTCTGTTTTCATGATTTCTACCACTTCCATGGCTCCAACTAGTATTTCTAAGAGAATTTCCTCCTAACATGTCTCTCAAGCCCAGGCCTTCTTCAGAGCATCAAATCTCGCTCTCTAATTTCCTTCCTTGTGGTTTCCACATGGATATCCTGCTGACATCTTAAACTTACCCTTCCTGAAGTAAACTTCTTGATTTCTTCCACTATTTGGCATTTTCTCCCAACTTCTCCCTTTCTGTTCATGGTGCCCTTATGCTTCTAGTCACACTTGAAACACTAGAGTCCATGTTAATGAGAAGAACCAAGGTGAAGTCAGGCGGATCAGAGAATTAAGGCAGAGTCAGCACTGACAGCTTCCTCTGAGCTTCCCTCCTGGTGTGTCCTGTGTTTGCTCAGCTCCTCTTTTCTAGTTCTGTCCTCACTGCCTCTCACCTTGGCCACTGCAGGAGCCTCCTAACTACTTCTCTCTCTCTGTGTGACAGATGAAGAGATGGCTGCAGAAAATTGCCTTTAGCGTTTCTCATTTTCAAATTCCCAAATCATTATGAGCTATGTGGGGACAAGCGTCTCGCTTGGCAGTTGTATAATAAAGCTCCTGATGGCAGCTTGTGCAGCGTGGGCTTGAGAGAATAAACAAGTAGAGGCCACTCTGCCTTCTGAGGGGTTATTTTTAATATCCAAGATTTTTCAGTTCCTGCTTATTTTCCCTGCTTCTTGCTTCAGAAGTCCTTCACAGCTAAATCCATCGATAGTTTCCCTAAAACACAAATCCCAGAAAAGAATGTATAACTTATTCACAGGGGAGACCCTCAGATCTTCAATCAAAACACAGGTAATAATGAATTAGACACATGGTGACATGTGTCATTATCTGTCTTTGCACAGCACATGGAAACAGCAAGTTAGATTTCTGGAAGGAGAAGACTGCTGATACTGCCAGGATTTGCTGACATTAAAAGGGACCTTTCAGAACAGGCAGGAAAAGCAAAGGAATCAATATATTTTTACAAAGATATTTTATATTCACTGCTCAGTTAATCCTGACAAAAACTCTTATTTAACAGATAAGGAACTCAAACTCAGAGATGTTTAATAAGTCACTCAAGGTCACATTTATGCAAGAACTAGAGATTCTAACTTGAGTATCTTGGGCTCCCATAGCCAATTGTATCTTTATTGCACCAGTATTTTCCAAAACGATTCCATGAAATACGAGTTCGTTAAAACGATGACAGGTATTCTGTATAAAAAGTTCATCAGATAACAGAACAGTCCCAACTCTGCTCTTTTATAGTTGACTTCTCCCACTGCACTAGTTCCCCCGCCCATCCCGGCAGTCATCAGTCTTGCCTCCATCCCCCAGTTTTGGCTTTCCCAGATGGCATATAAATGGAATCATGCAGTATGCAGCCTTTCAGCTTATCCCTTCTTTCACTTAGCAAATACATTTGAGATACATCATGTTGTGTGTATCAACACTTTGTTCCATCTTATTGCTCAATAGTATCCCATTGTATGAATGTACTTAGAAGACATCTAGGTGGTTTCTAGTTTTTGGCCATTGTGAATAAAGCTGCTATGAATAATTGCATTTTTCTCCTTTCCTTCCTTCTTTGGACTAACTCAGTATTTTGTACTATGTCATTTTATCTTCACTATATACTTTTTAGTGATACTTCTTGTTTTAGTTTTTGTGATGTTCTAGGATTTGCAATATTAATCTTTAACATCACAATCTACACATTTCATGCGTAGTTTAAGACCCTTACAACATATATTTCCATTTTGGCTTTCTGGCTTTGGACTTGTACACAGTTTAAAATGAGATTTATCCCTTGGTTCAGGTCATTTCCACAATACCATTTTGAAAGACACACTGTTGTGGACTCTGCGGATGCTCAGGCATAGACCCAACTTCCAAGGCATTGACTTGAGAGTATGGCATGAATTTAAATGGAAGGAAATTACAATAGAACAAAGAAATATAGGTGGTAAAAGTCTAATGGCCAAGACAGATACCAAGAACAAAACAAACCGAGGGAGATCAGCAGGGACTGAGGTGGCCAAGAAAGATTCCATCAGGAGGATGAGACTGAAAAGAAAGATTTGCCAAAAGGAGGATTTTATTAGTTGAACAAGATGGCCGTCCTGGGATTTGGTAGTAGTCAGCTTGACTGTAATGAAGAATTTAAGCTGCAAATGATAGAATATAAATTTGGAGAGGTTGGCATAATAATTTTATAAAATGAAGTGCAATATTTTCCACAGACCGCTATCTCATTATTTTATGAATTGTATTTCTATAGCTTTGTCCCTTCATGCTATTCCACCCACTCTTTTCGGTAACAGTGATTTGTTACACATCTTGCCGGAGGCAGCTCTGCTTTCATCAACCTTGTGTCTAATATCTGTTTGTTAATGAATTACCAAAGTGAGGAGGGCAGAGCTGGGAGGCAGAGCTTTAATAAGTGACAGAGAGAGTAATAATGAGTCTAAGAGAGGTTATTGCTTTGAGAAAAATTTGCTTGCAAAAGCAGAACAAATATTTCTTAGTTTCATTGTCTCCTCTGTTCTTCTGCTGTACTGCCTATTAGTTAGATTTATCTCTTTTTAAAAATATATCTCTAATTCATCTCTCATGTCACAACTCGTACTGCTTCTTAAACTGGAATGAAAATTTCAATGACCCACTGAGTGCCCTCACTCCATAGTTCTTGTCTGAAACCAGATGGGGGCATGGCCTATTACCTCTTTCATGCAATTATCTAAGTGACTGTGCAGGTATTCCAGCCTTCATTTACTATTTCACAGCATTTCTCAGGGGAACATTTTATCAAAAAGACAATTCTCACTGATACATGAAGACTATTTGTCAGTCAATAATATGATATTTCTATATAGTCAATGATAGCTAAAAAATTTTCTGTATGATTGCTCATATAGCACTGTGACTTACTACCACTGCCACCACCCACTGCTGTCACCAACACCATGTTGCACTTCTGTTACCACCAGCACTCCTGGCTATTATTCTCAGCGCTGTGCTGACATTGTCTCCACGTTGTTTCTAGCCACACAAGAATATTGCATGACTGTCCTCTTGCTGCATGAGCACGCTGATTATCACAAAGGTTAGGTCCTGTGTCCAAAGTTAGTGATCATCAGTAAAGCAGGAATGAAGCCTAAATGTGTCTGATGTTAAAGCTCAAGTTCTTTCAACCATCATAAACGGCCTATCAAGCAACCTCTTTTCATTTAACAATTAATTCATTTCTTAAGACCTACACAGGCCCACAGGCCCGATGCTTATAAACAAACCTATTGTCGATATGTTCACACACAAACGTCTTCCTGATTGTCCTCATGTTCTTCTGTTCTTATTTTCTTCCTTGCTCTTTTTATTTGTTTTTCGCTCCAACTGAAATGTTTGATTCAGAGTTGGGGGCCTCTGTGGCTATTGGGGATCACTCCAGGGAACACTGATTCTATTTTGGAAGTGCTGTTTAGCACCATTTTCGATGTGAGGTCATCTTGTAACAATGAAAGATTGGCTCATAAGTAGCTTAATGTTCTTAGAAGTGGTGGCATATGGCAAATCTAGTTGGCGCCTTGGATGGGGAGGGAGCTGTGGCAGAGCAGGATGGGATGGGTTGTTAACTTACTTTAACTAAATTATAGTTACGTTTTCTCACCAAAAAGTAGCCTATCGTACCTACTCTCAGGTTATGCTATCTATGTGTTTCTTAAATAACATAAAAATCTGTTGCAGCTGCTGGTTTTAATTATTCCATGCATTGCCACTTTAGCTCCTACCCCACATTTCAAGTTGTATTCATTCTCTGTGATTCCTATTCTCTTGGATTTCCATCTTATCTTGCTGTGTTTTGAATTTTTATCCTGCCTCCATCAAATGAGCAGACACTATTGGTTGTTCTTATTCTCACTGCAGGCAGAATTACAAGCTCAACTTTATCTCATCAGGGAGGGGATGAATCCTGATTAGTTTTAATCAACTCTAGGTAATTTCTATTGCCCTTGACAGTGAATGATTTAAGCATTGAGATTAATGTCGTTTTGGCTAATGAGACATGAAGTGGGGGTCTGTTGAATAAGTTTTGGCAAGCTTTTTCTCACTGGCAAATGTTCACACTGGAGGAACTATTTCTCTTCCCTTCTACCCCCTAACATTTGTGTGACTCCTGTGATGTACAGAACTGCAGCAACCGTCTTGTGATGATGAGAAACAGTATAGAATGGAAAGAAAGCAGGTCGAGGATGCAGTGCCAGCGATGGGAAGAAACTGTGTCCTTAGCAATGTTTTTGAGCTACTGAGCTAATAAATTCCAAAGCTGATTTTAATACTTAAGTAAAATAATAATAATAATAATAATAATAATAATAATAGTAATAATAATAATAAAGTGTGAATTTTGTTGGTGTTAATAAGTTACCAAGTTTTGAAAAGTGGTCAGTGTTTCTCTTTTCTTTTTCCTTTTTTTAAAAAAAGATTCCTTTTCCACTGCAACGATTATTAGAGATAGAAAAACCAGGAGATAATTGAGAAAGAGGCTCATCCAGTGGGAGAAGGTAGGAAAATTATAATTGTTAGGATATGAATATCAGCAGTCATTTTTTTGTTCTCACTATGAAGAATTTCTAATGTATTTATTACTATTATATGTGATCTAATTATTCTAGCATTTATTATTCTCATGAGTATAAAACTCTCTAGAAGGGAATCATGGCATAAGTTTTCTGCTGACCTCAAAGTCTTCCAGAAAGTGCTTTAGACTAGCCCCATCAACTCATAACATGTGTCTTTTCAAAGAAGGTTGTTGCAAGAGGCACAGTTGGAAGAGCTGGTTTTTGTGAACCTTTGTGACAGAATCCCACATTCAGACTTAAGTTGTTTTAGAGAGAATAAATAAGAATGGCATATGAAAGGCTCATTGACTTACAGAATTTTAAGAAATAAATGGATTTTCCAAATCCTGCAATCATGTGAGTGATGTTAAACAGTAATAATAGTTCAATGAATAATTAAAGCCATTAGCAGATATGCCTTATTTCTTCTGTGTGGAACATTCTAGCCAATCTTATTGTTTTCCTCTAGTATTGTCTTCAAGTTCTAACTTTTCTGAGAAACCTGGGCTTATATCTTCTTCTTCCTCTCTTTGAAACCATATCTATTTTGTCAAATTATGTCAAATTATGTTGGAAATTGCTTACAACTGGAAAATAATCAGATAAAAATACAAGATTATCAACGTGGGAAGTCAGAAGACCTGGACTCAGGGTGGTCATTGTCTCACTGTTGTAACCATGGAGACACTGGATAAATCTCTTTTCTAAATGACATAATTCAAAGCCAAATTGAACTGATTTTTGGATAAGCACAGCATCCTCTGGCAGTAATGAATCACAGAGAGTTGACTACAAACTCAAACTTGTGTTGCTTATCCTATCAGGCCAAACCAGTACTATTTTCTCACCATAGAATGTGAAGGCTCCTGACCTTTGATGCTAATAATAATACACAGATGTAGCTGGTCAAGATATGGTCTGGATCCCTGGGGCTGAGTAAAGCTCTTTGTCCCACATGGACATGTAGCATTTTACTTGTTCCCAAACCTCCACCAGCTGTGCTTATTGGCCTTGTTGCATATCAGCTTGTTGTGGATACCCATGCCAGACACTGTTGAGATGGGTACAAGATACTGACCAAATGCACAAATGCCATTAATGGACCTGCTAATGGCATTGAGCTATAGAGCCGATTACATGCTGTATGTCATGTCTAGGCTAAATGCTGACTTTGAAGGTGGCATCATATTCAAGCTGCTCCCCTCCTTCTCTAGGTTGATTTATAACTTATTGTCAAGTGATAAAAATTTGGTGAGATTAAATTATGTTTTCTAGAGAAATAAACCTGCATTGCCACACTTGAGGAATTTTTGTATCACACCTGTACCTGTATTCTGGATACTTCACACACAAATCACACCTGCAGGTACTTGGCTTTTACTATTTATTGGCAAGGCCTCCACCTGTCCTTTTCAGACAGCTCACAAACAAGGGTTTTCATGTCAAGTTCAGATTAGCACAACAGAATGCATGTTTTAAAGGATAATACAATTAAGAAAGGAGAAACTTGGAAAACCAAAGAGGAGAAGGCAGGATGATAGGGGTGGGGGGCGGGGGGTGGCGGTGTGTGTAGAAAGAATGAGTGTAAATAACTGTTAAGAAAATTTGTCCTGCAGTAAGTGATAGAGAGGAATTTTCTCTTTAAGAGTTAGCAGATAATGATGTCCTACACTTTTTTTCTTTTTATTTATTCTGGTTCTGCTGTTAGGTTTATGAGGCCAAATAAGTTCACGTGCTGAATTCAAGCATCTTAAGGTCAAGGAAACACTAAAATGTTGAAGTTTTAAGAGTCAGAATACAGGATTTTTGTTTGTTTGCTTGTTCTTTTTTTTTGTTATTTTTATACATGTGTTTGAAACTCTACTCCTGGATATTCAGTTATTGCCTGGAAGTGCTGTACGGATGAAGTGAAGTGATGGATGTGGAGAGAGATTATTATTATGAAGCCAGTTAGTGTGCAAGAGTTTGAATGGACAGAGCTTTGTGGAATGGATGCTATTAGAAGGCTCTTCATGGAACCACAGAATGACAGAGCAGGAGTGTGGGCCTTGGTAATTCTAATTGGTTCTCCTCCTTTTATAGATTAAGAAATTGAAGATGAAAGAAATGAGATGATTTATTCAAGACCACATGAAAAATTAGTGTCAGAGTCACTAGGATATTAGGGAGACCAAACATGAAAGGGTGTGAGTGTGTGGATTTTGGATCTGGACTCTTTGAGCCAAAATCATGATTCTGTCACCCACTAGCTATACGTCCTTAAATAAATTACCTAATCTCACTGGGACTCATCTTTATACAAAACATGAAGATATTACCTACTCCATGGTTTGCTTTACCTACCCCATAAGGTGAGTACATATGATAATGTGTGTAAAATTATGAATACATGGAAGCAAGTAAATCTATGCTGGGGCAATACTTAGTAGGTGCTCAGTAAATATTATGTACTATTAGTTATTATTACAGCAAGTAGCATTTTGTATTTACTCAGATGTTGAATAATGAAGATGATTCAAGGTTCTAAAGAACATAGTACATCATTTTTAACTGTAAAAGCTTATGATCTGATTTCGGGGTCAAGAAATAATACCCAAATAGATAAATGGTAACAAAAGGTGATTGTCTATATAATGCAAAATGATTATTATCTTACAATACAAGATGATTATCTATAGTAGCTGACTTGCACGGTTATGCAAATGAGGACACAGGATGATGTAGCTATAGGAGAGCAAATGGCCTTTTAGGGGGTTTATTTCAAAGCTGGGGCCTTTAGCAAATAGTTCTAAGAAGGGCTGATGATTAAGTGTAAGCGTTGGAGCAAGGGTGTCACAACAAACCCAGACAAGCATGGGAGCCTCACAGGAAAAAGACTCAGCTTTAACCATCTGCTGGCTGAAGGCCACTTATGATGGTGCTAGTCAAGTAATAGGTTTTTTTGTTCCCTTTACTTCTTTCTCTCCTTTCCTTCAACCTCAGAGAAGGGGACCAAAGTTAGCAGCTGACAGGAGAGGGGTAAAACTGGGAGAGCAAGAGAAAAACTATCTGCAATCCCTTTTCTAGAGGCAGATGTCCTATCATCAATAAGGTTTAGCTTGGGAAGTGTGTAGGGATAGCTTTGTTTTTGACCAATGTGGGTAATTAGGCTGGATAATTTTAATTATTGAACTGAGAGGGTGTTTGTGACTTAAACTGATAATAAGCATTTTTATTGCTGCAAAGCGTCTAGAGGAGTTAACTGAATTTTCATCCAGTGGCAGGAAAAAAAAACCCCTAGCATTATTTGGTACCATTAAAGGGACAGTGGACAAAAGAGGAAAAATAAAGTTACTTTACGATTATCTTCATAAGTCGTCTGTCTTTGAAAAATTATTTGATATTTTGGTCCAAGTTTGTTATCAGTTCACAATTTATTCCAGATAATTATGTTACCTAAGCCTTTATGGTAAAACAGGCTACCGTTCTTTTAAGTCATTATTAGAACAAAGGGAGGAAAACATATCTACCTATTCATCTACCTACTATAGATACATATATTTACATACGTCTTTGGCAAATTCTCTAGACATCTCTATACCTACTCCTACAGTGGCCCTTTTCAATGTATGGCAGCGATCAGGCCTGCAATTCGGATGAAAGAAACAGCCCAGCGAAAGTATCTGTTTTAGTGGGTCAACCAACGTAACAAGACAGAAATTTCTAACATTTTAAAGAAAACAAAAGAGTGCACTTTTGGGATGGCAGAGTAAAGACCTTGGTGAGCTCACTTTCTCTCTACAACTACGCAAATATAGGCAAAACAACTAAAATCAGTAAACTAAAATCAAGTGCAGGAGTCTGGCAATAATCAAAGCCATAGAACCAACTGAAAATTTTCTGTCAAAGAAAAACACTGAAGCTCAGTAAGACAGTGGGGTCTGTGCATTTTCACGTGGAGCTATTTCCTTTTCCTCTCCCTTCCCAGCTCAGTAGTGTGGTAGCCAAAAGTTGGCAGCACACAGATAATGGAAAGACCTAACTGCTTTTTGAGATTTGCTAAAAGCACCCTCCTCAGGTCAATGGTTTGTCTAAGCACGAAACACGGTGGAAAACTTCTCTGAGAATGTAGTGGTCATTTTATTTGACCACAGGGTGTGTGTGTGTGTGTGTGTGTGTGTGTGTGTGTGTGTAGGGGGAAGCCTACCCCAGGACATTAGGAAAACAATAGCAAACTGCTGGCAACATGTCAGTTTTCTAAGGCTGTGATTTCAGTTAGGAAAATAAGAACCTGGCTGAGGAATTTAAAAGGGAAATCCTGGAGAATGGGACAACCATAGTAAATTCCAAAAGGCTCAGACATATTCCTGGGGATCTAAAAGGTTGCCCATGTGCAAGTGAAGGTAGGACCTGGGAAAGGAGAAGGCACTGTTCACTCACCTGTGGCTGACTTTGAGGCCCCGAGCAATAAGAAGTAAAAGCGAAGACTATCTTGTAAACTGCCTGAAGTTTAAGGCTGGCCTTTTCATGGAGACCCTTTTGGCAAAGGGTAGGTCTTTTCACAAGTAAGGCTTTGAAGGAAATCTTCTGACCAACTATTCGCTGACTACTACATTATACTGTACCAGGTAGAACTCCTATGAAGTGAGATTTAAAAATAAAAATAAGAATTAAAATGGAACTATCAGGGAACTCAGAGGCCTCACACTCCAAGGAATACAGAATCTAGAAAAGTTGATAAAAATAATCAGCAAGAAGAAAAACAGCACTAATATGAAAAGTGGTGGGTGGGTAGAAAAAATTGATAGCATAGTTGTTGCAACATATTATGTTAAAAGTCCAATTTTCAACAAAGATTAAGTTTTTCTCTAGTAATTCCCTGAGGAAACCACATGTTGAACACACTAGACAGAGACTTTAAAACCAGCTATTTTAATATGCTCAAAGAACTAAAGGAAACTATGTCTTAAGAATTCAAGGAAAACACGACAACAATGTCTCTTTAAATAGAGAACGTTCTTAAAGAATTAGACATTATGAAAAAGAACAAATAGAAACCTTGGAGTTGAAAAATATAATAACAAAAAAATTTTACTAAAAAAGTAGTAGCAAAATTAAGCTGGCAGAAGAAAGAAGCCATGAACTCCAGAAAGGTCAGTAGAAATTATCCTGTCTGAGGACCAGGAAAAAAAGAAACAATTAACAGACTCTCAGAGATTTATGCGAAACTTTAAACATGCATATAATGGGAATCCTGAAAGGATGACAGAAAGAGAAATGGCAGATAAAATATCTGACGAAATAATAACCAAACATTTATCAGAACTAATGAGAAAATTAAATAACACAATCAGGAAGTTCAATAAACTCAAAGAGATCTACACATAGACATAGCATAGTCAAATTGATAAAAACAAAAACAGAGAGAAAATACTGAAAGCAGCAAAAAATGACATACCATGTATTAGGCATTCTTAATGAGATTAACAGCTGACTTCTCATCAGAAAGCAGGAAGACTGGAAGAGAGAGAGAGAGATAACTTAAAAGTATTCAAAGAAAAAGATTGCCTACCAAGAACCCTGAATCTGGATAAGCTCTTACTTGAAACTGAAAAAAAAGTCAGATCGTTTCCAGACAAACAAAAATAGAGAATTTATTGCTCACAGGGTCTCCATAAGAGATACGAAAGAAAGTAGATCAAGCTAAATTGAAAGTACATTAGACAGTAAGTCAGATCCATATGAGGAAACAAAGAACACCAATAAAGGTAAACAACTCCTATTATAAAAGATAACATAAATGTATTTTTGTTTTCAATTATTTCTTCTTCCACTTGTTTAAAAGACAAGCACATAAATTAATAATTATAAAAACATTTGTTATAAGTCCATACATGTATGAGAATGTAATTTTTAAGACAATAATAGCACAAAGGAGGGGAAGGGGCTAGAGAAGAGCAGAGCAGCTGTATACTATTGAAATTTTGTTGGTATTATTATAAGTTAAGATGTAAATAGTAATTCCCAGGGCAACCACTAAGTAAATAATTTTTAAAAGTATGTAGTAAAAGAATTGACAAGGGAATTGAAGTGGAACACTAGAAAATATCTACTTAACATGAAATAATACAGAAGTGAAGAATAAAGAAAAATATTTAAAAGTATTTTAAGAGTGTTATTGAATTTCCACACTTAAAAAATTTCCCTTATGTTTTCTGTTATGATTTCTTACTTAATTCTATTTGGGTAGGAAACCATATTTTGCATATTTTGCACATGACATACATCAAACAGAAAGCAAAATGGCTGACATAAATTTGTCTTTATCAGCAATCATAGTAAATAATTGAAAACAAAA
>VMDR010019060.1:0-18646 GCA_007922815.1 Macrotus californicus
AGAATTAAAATATTTTACATTTATTAGTTGTTGGAATTTCTTCTTCAACCAATGGCCTGTCGGTACATTTTCCTGTTTTTCTATGGAAACATTCCTAATTTTATAGTTGATTGGCTAAATTTCTTCAGTTGCCAAGAATGTTAATACTTTTTCTCAAAGAATACCTAGTAAATATTCTTTGTCCATTTAAATTTTTTCACTGCTCTTTAAGCAATGTATAATTTAATGACATTTTGCTGCTTTCTTCCTATACTCAAATTCATGAATCTCTTCCTTTTCCCTTAGAAAATATTTCCATGGCTCAGGACATGTGAACTAGCCATTTGCGGGAACAACAGCGAAAGCCTGAGCTAAGACGGTAGCAATGGGAACAGACCAGATACCAGCACGGTAGTGCATGTTGTTAAGGGGGTGAAGTACATGGTGAGCAACTAGAATCACTGACTGAGTTCATGGTGGAAGGGAACTGAGATCCAGGTCTCTACCCTAAACATGCAGATAGTTGGTGGTGCCATTGACCAAACAAGAAAACAGGCAGAGCAATTTTCTAAGGTGTGAGAGCAAAGGCACTTTTACAGGCAGAAATAAACAAAAAGAAATCAAAAGAGAAGATAAGAGGAAAAGCTTAAGGATAAGAATGTACAAATATTAGTTGAGGTTTCAGTGGGGACAGGTCATAGTAAGATTTAGATCCTGTCGGGAATCAGGGCAAGGATGTTGTCTAGAGATCAACCAGAAGGAGAAGAAAATTAACAAACATTTTTTTTAAGAGGCAGGCAATATGTTGAGAAATGTTATGTTCATGACAATATTTTTGCAAAAAAAAACCTGTTATCCTCAGTTTTGCAACTTAAGTTCAGAGAGAACACATCAGCTGCCTGTGAGGTGGCATCTATTTAAAAACTCGGATCTCTTTGTCTCCAGCACCATGGTTCCTGTCATCATACTGCCTCTCAGTAGAATTTCTGCTTCCTGCAAGGTTCATCGTTCCACATCAGGTAGGTCTGGACCTCTCCTGGATCCATACCTGTCACCCATTCCCACTGCTGGGGAAGTTGGCATAAGATCATTGACAGGAGGCCGGTTATCTTTAGGTTAAAGTGGATATGTGATCATTACCCTGTGCTAAGGAATCTGCTCATTGCCCTGAAGACAGTTTTGTTATCTCTCATTGCATATGTGATCATTACCCTGAGGGCAGAGATGCAATCACTGCCCTGCAGGAACACCTATCATTAGGGCTTGGCAAGTGGAAAAGGGATAATTAACTTGCACAAATAGAAGGGATCATTGCCCCACAGATAGAACTGTTAGTGCATTTCTTCTAGAAATGCAATCTTTAGTGTGCAAAAGACAATGTGTTAATTACATTCATGGTGGAGATACGCTGGTTATATTGCCCATAATGATAATATCAATTGCAGTTCAGGTGGAAATTGGTATCATTGCGTTGCTGATAAACCTGTTATAATTACATTGTAGGAAGAGATGCAATCACCCCCTTGCATATGGTGCATATGGATATGAGACCATTATAGGGCAGGTAGAGATGCAATCATTATGCTCTAAATAAACCCATTTTCATGGGATGACATAGTCAATGGAGATGGGACTCTTGCTTTGCTGGAAAACTTAGTATCACTTATGTTGCAAATGATGTGCATATTGTCTGAAATAAGAATTTGAGGACCCACAACTTTTTAAAGTGTGTTGCCTGTGAAAATATGAACATCCCATGGAGAATGTGGAGGATGTGACGCTAGTTCCAGGCATCTGCCTTAACCAGTGTTGCAGTTCCCACTTTTATGCCCTTTATGCCCTGAGACAGCTTGTGAAGAAATCTGGGATAGATTCCTTAAGCATGGAGGCCACAAGAGTAGGGAGGTCTGAGGATGAAAGACCAAGAGGAAAGAAGGAAATACAGCCAGGCCCCAGCCATTCTAGCTGTTCCAGCTGAGATGCCAGACAGACCTATGAATGAACTATCTTAGCTCATCCAGGTCTTCTAGAGCTTCCAGCTGACTGCAAGCACATGAGTGATGCCGCATGGAGCAGACAAGACGCCCAGCTGAGCCCAGCCCAAATTATAGAATTGCGAGCAATTTATTGTCTGCTGTTATTTTCAACCACTACATTTTGGGGTGGCTTTTTCACCCAGTCATAAACAACTGAAATACCTGTGTATACTTTAATGATATATAATCAATTCATAGTGTTATGATAGCCTCCTTCACAGAATTGAAGTGATGACTTCTCTGTTTTCAGTGCAAAGCAATTTAGTGGTAGTAGCTACAACTGCCTGAAATTATCTGAAGCCTCATGAAGTTGACTTAATATGTAGCCATCCAAAGTGGCGACCACATGTCCACTTGAGGCGTGATGAGTGTATCTCTACGAGCAATATAATAGTAAGGGTTCTTTTTCTTTTACCTTTTCTGAGTGCATGCGTGTGGGTATGTTCTCAGTGGAATGGTCACGTTTACATTGCAAAAAAGTTGAAGTTGCTTGTCCTGCAGTTGTCACACTTAGGTTCAAATTTCAATTCTATTCCCTGGTACTTGAGTGACTGTTAGTACCCCTAAACTCTTGAAGCTCCCTGTATAAAATGAGGGAAAGAATTTCAAGCTCACAGTGTAGTTGAAAGAAAGAAAAAAAAGATGATAACTTATGCAAACCATTTGCCATAGTCGCTGGCACATGTAGTAGCATTTAAGCTGTAACTCTCATCCATGTTTCTGATGTAATGGACAATGATCTTACTCTTCAAGGACTGAGCTCAGAGAATTGTTGTCAGACAAAGAGACCAGGACTTGTCCCAGTACAAAATCCTGGTGATCCCTTGCTTTAACTTAATAGCATAGTAATATGCATTCTTTCCCTTTATTTTGTTTTGTTTTCCGTTAAGTGAAGGTCCATTCAATCAATGATTCATTTCTTCATTTATCACATGCTGTATTAACAAATAATATTTCATTATTTTATGTTATACTGTGGTTGAAATGGATAAGTTACATTGGAATGAAAAGATTTCATTGCCAACCAGAAAGAAAAAAAATACAGGGAAATAAAAGGTATTGGTTGAGAAGGAAGTAGAAAGCAGTAGCCTGGGATGTCCTCCAGCTTTGAAGAATGTCTTGTAGAATGGTTAAATTTAGAAAAGATAACACAAGGTATTGGTCAGGATGTGAAGCATGAGGGTCCTGAGGATGTGGGTGAATTTGGTATCCATGGAGACAGCTGGCGATTAGAGATGCTTCTCTTTGGTCTTTCCATCCAGCTGAATGAATGGACAGAGCTCGCTCCATCCTTTCCGGCCACAGATCCGCCACCAGGCTGGGGAACACCACAATCCTTCAACTGAAAGCTCTATTTCCTAATGTTCTCACAAAGAGGTCACCTCACACTGACCTTCCAGTTCTGGCCTGTCTACTTCTTACTCTGGCCTGGAGGACTTTCAGGACTGAACAACCACTTCAGCCCGGTGACAAGCAGCAGAATCTGCTGTTAGACTCTTGTCACTCACTGGGTAAGGGCTACACTGCTCCTGCAGCTGAGCGTCCTCACTCAGGTCCTCTGGCATTCGCTGGGGTCAGGCCAAGCCCTAGTGGTTAGCTCCCAGGCTGGCCTTAGAGAGAACATAGGGCTGTCTGGACAGGACTCTGGAGACAGTGTCACGGGCCAGAGACCTCTGATCTACAGGCCAGTGGAGTCACCACACAGACAGATTTATGAGTCGTAGGCAAAAGGACTGGTGTTCGTGTGGGCATCTTGAAACCCCTTCCTTTCCACATGACTGTATCCTTGGCCAGATCCTCATGTCCTTAGATGGCTGCTGCTTTTTGGTAAATGGGCAATTGAGAAAAATGAGCACATTTATCATGGCCTTGTGGTTGCCCATTTTGAACCTCCCTAGTCTGAATTTAGTAGCATTGACTTGAAGAGAGCATCCTCTCCTAACCAGCTAAAGTTTCCTCCCCAGGGGACCTACTTCTAGGATTAATATGCTGAGAAGGCTGCAGTTTTGTTTTCAGTGTGGATGGTGTATTTTCAAGGAGGAATGTGTCACCTTAAAATCAGATTAGCCCATTTGAAGTCTTTTATCTTCTACTTACTGATTTTCTCAATTTGGGCAAGTAATTTCACCTCTCTGGGTCTCACTCTCCTCATTTTTGAGATTAAGTGAGACAATATCTGTAAAGTTCTTTACAGGCATCTACAAAGTTCCGATAAATAGAAGAAATTGAAATTATTATTCATGCTTAAAATGGGGCCATTTTTCAAATTTGGAGTTTTCACATATTAAAAATGCAGATCATTTACAACTCTACCCCTTTATCCTCTAATTTGATTAATTCTCTAGTTCCTCTATCTAATTTCTAAATTCAAGTAATCATCTTCCTCCACATCGCTCAGTTTAGATTCTCACTGTTGTTCACAGCCCACATAGAGCTGGTCGTGAAGGTCTGCCAGACCTCCTTGTCACTTCCCCGTCATCTCCTTTCCCACCATCATTAACCATACCCTGCCTTGGTGGTCCCATACAAGGATTACTGCCCTCCACCTCACACCTCCTTCTCTTCTGATGATATTACACACATCTGCTCTCATTTGCCCTAATCTCATATGTCCATATCCTTTGTGCCCTTTCAGGATATCACTTCCTTATTCTGTAGATCTAACTTTTAAATGAATTTCTAGTTTCCAGATCAGCCTAACAACTCTGAAGACTATTTCAGTCATTCTTTTTGGAATTGCCTTGTCTCCCTTCTCTCTTCTATGCCAGTCAGCAACCTTCCATTGATAGCCTTACGTGAGTATTTTCTCGTGAATACATATTTGATCGCAGTCTATTTGGCCTGTGGATGGACATCTGACTCAAGCAAGATAAGTCAGTTAGAATCTGTCCTAGAAATAGCCATTATTAAGAAGAGAAAATAAGAAGGCCAAGGGCAGTTCTTTGCAGCCTTGTCAACCCTAAGTGAAAACAATCCAAATGTCCATCAATTGGTGAATGGAGAAACAAAATGTGATGCATTCATACAATGGAATACTACACAACAGTAGAAGAGAGCAAACTCTTGATAAACACTACACCATGCATGAACCTCAAGTCATTATGCTAAGTGAAAGAAGCCAGACATAAACACTGCATATTGTATAATTTCAGTGATAAATTTCTAGAAAATGCATATCAATAAGAAAGAAAATAGATCAGTGGTTTCCTGGGGCTGAGGTTTGGAGTGAGGCCTGGCAGCAACTGACACAAAAGGGGATTTTCTGGAGGACAGAAATGTCCTAAAAATTGAATTGGGTGATGGTTGTGCAACTGTATCAGTTTATTAAAAATCATTGAACTAAACATTTAAAATGGCTGGTTTTCATGGTACATAAATTATACCTGTTTTTATTTCTTGAAAAAGCAGTGATTAAATGAGATCTAGAACCCCCCAGTCAGGATCTGGTTAAAATAGTTAGAGATAGAGTAGTTTTTCTTCAGAAACAATCTAGAATAATGTTATTCATTCCCATGAAGCAATTTATATTTGATTTCTATTCAGCATGTGGTGAGCTGATCACTTTATTTTCTTTGCTTCTGCATGCTCTAGTTGCACTTTTGACTTAATATCTTCATTGTACTCCCTTAATTAGGTGTTTACTCTTTTCTTGAGACCGTATCTTTAACTGGCCATGATCACTTTGAATTGCACTCCCAACTCTTAGCTAAGTATTAAGACCACCATGTTTTAAATGCCTTATAGTTCATGTCAGTGAAATGAAGAAACACATTCTTGGCTCCCTTTGACAAATTTATGACTAAAAGGATAGACTGGGGAAGACCAATGACTGATTCTAAGAAATACCAATTGCTCTATTCCTCTACCTGTTAATGAGTCCCTACCCAGAGGGAATCAGCTGGTGTTAAATTTCATAATGACAAACAGAAATGTGCAGCATCGTTATCACTAAGCCAACACCATTAAAGGCCGGTGTTTATTGACACTTCAGGTGACTGGATGATGCCTCTCCAGGCCAAGCTAATGAGAAGAACCTCTCCATTACCTCTTATCGAGATTAACAGCACCCACGGCTACCCAATAAAGGTGGAAATTACTGGGCAAGCACTGACATTAGCCAGATGCTGGCCTTCAGTCATAATGCATGCACTCACGAACAGATCTGTAGACTCAGAGATCCAGCTGATTGAGGTTTTTGTTTTAGCCCGTTGTTTGCAAAAAGCCTAAGCCCTTAAACACTTTGCTGTTCTCCCGGGTCTAGTACAGAAGTGATTATTTTCATGTATATCTCTCCTGCCACTTTTCCTAGATACAAAAGAGATCAGAACACATATTTAAAAGTCTTTTTAATTTTTGTATTTCTTAGAATCCCACAGCAGTTGTTTTCTACGGATGGGATTTGTTTACTCAGCTCCAATCATTCAAATTCCATCTCCCTAATTTGTCATTTCTACATACTACCAGCAAACATCGATTAATTACTTTTTTTCTTGAAATCAACTCAAATTTAAAGTTTCTAACTCGGCTACAAAAAAAAATGAAATTTTACTATTTGTGACAGCATGGATGGACTTAAAAGATATTATGCTAAATGAAATAAGTCAGTCAGAGAAAGACAAATAACATATGATTTCACTTATATGTAGAATCAATCTAAAGAACAACTTAAATGAACAAACAAAACAGAAACAGACTTTTAGATACAGAGAACAGACTGATATTTGTCAGAGGGGAGCGGGACTGGGTAAAAAAAGTGAAGGAACTGAGAAGTAGAGATTGGTAGTTACAAAATAGTCATGGGGATGTAAAGTACAGCATAGGAAATATAGTCAATAATATTGTATTAACTGTGTATGGTGCCAGTTGGGTACTGGAAATATCATGAGGAACATTATTTGTAAAGTATACAATTGCCTAACCAATATGCCCTGCATCTGAAACTAATACAAAATAATACTGAATGCAAACTGTAATTGCAAAATTAAAAAAAATTAAAAATAAAGAAATAAAATAAAAGTTTCTATTTGTTCATAAAGAAAATATAATCTCACTACCATTAATGAAAGATAAGATTAAAAAAGCATACTAATATAAATGTTATTAGTTGCTGCTTGCCTCCCCAATATGTTTTCTAACCTTCTGTATTAACAGAAATCTTCTATATTAACAGAAGCTTGCTTTTTTTTTTTTAAGGGTAGCAGTGCACCCAGACAGAAACCCACATTTCCCAACCTCCTTTGCATTTATGTTGGCCATGAATATGGTTCTGGCTAATAAGATTAAGAAGAAGTTACTCAAGGGCTATTCTTGGAAAACCCTTTAAAAGTAGATGAGGCAGCTAACATAGGTGATGCCTTTGCCTGTTCTCTTTCTCCCTCCTTAAAGGAAAATGGACACAATGTTAGAGATGACGTGGCCATCTTGGGTCAATGAGGCACCAATCTGGATGTTGAAAGCTACACTCAGATGCTAACTAAGCAGAAAACTAGACAGAGTAGGGTCTCTAGTTATTGTGCAAGAAAGAGTGAACTCCCAACTTATTAAAACAACTGTTAAATCAGGTTTGCTCTTACTAGAAGCCAATGCAGCCCTGAGATATTTATCGCTGTTCTACTTAAATTGGTATGTACATAATACTTTAATAAACACTCTGCTAATTGAATGCAGTGTGTGTAAATTGTCTTTCCTGAGGACAAAGATCATTTTTATTTATCACTACCTCCCATCAGCCAGAGCTAAGCTTGTAATGGCCCAAAGTGGCATTTCTCCCATTTGAATATGTATTATGTGTGGGCATTCTTACATTCTCTCTGTCATTGAAGGAGATTTAAATGGTTATGGGATGAATTCAAATTTGTTGAAATATAAATATAACATTAAAGGGCCAGACCATAGTCAGCCTTGTGTCCTAAGGCTGCTTTTCTGCATAAGGATGTTGGCATATAGGTGTTCTTGTGGTAGTTCAAGGTTATAGCTATAGCTACTACTTCTCTCTGAGCTTTAAGGAAACAGTGTCTTTGGTTACTTAACCCTTTGCTTACTTTTAGAATTGGGATTTTAGAATGAATAAGCCAAAGATCAGTAATCTATATGGTCAAAGGTTCTGAGCAATCTATCTTTATCTTACTTTTTTATCCCAAGCAATGACTAGCAGTGAATATAATGTTTTTGCTCAATGATAGGTAATAGAAATTCTTTGAAAAACACTACAGATAAGGATAATAGTAAAAACATCTACCATTTGTTGAACTTGTTCTATGTACTAAGTGTATGTTCATATGTAGTCTTTAACAAACCCCATTAGATAGTTATTATTATTATTGTTGCTGTTATTTGTTATTATCTCTATTTTACATTTGAGGAAATTGAGTCTTAGGGAGCCTTGCTCAAGATCACATAGTGAGTAGCAGAAATGAGAAATAAAATTCTTTCCTGTGTGAACCTTAAACCAGAGCTTTTAAATTTTGCTTACCTTGATAGATCTGAGTGTAAAAATACCCTGACATCATTGCATGTTGGCTAATTTCTGTTAATCATTTATGCTGAAATTATTATAATATATTGATGAATATGTATATTCATTTCTCATATTAATTCAAGAAAGCCCTTAATAAACCCTTGATAACATGAACCAATTAACTCACTGACCCTGGGCAGGTTACTTATTTATATTTATTTTGTTCCATTAACACATATGGCCTTAGCCATGTGCCAGGCACTGTCCTAAGCATTCTACAAGTATTACCCATTTAATTCAAATTTGAACTTAATGAACTAAGTACTCCATTTGCACAAGAGGAAACCGAGGTATTTCTAAAAGTTCAGCTCATAATCCATGTGGATTTAACTAATAAATAAGTGACCACTCCTCAAAGACAAGCCTGTGACCAAGTGGTTTCTTTCCAGATGCTGGACAACACACCCTTCTTGACAAAGGCCGGCAAACATCTCCATCTTCAACCACGACTTTCAGCTGTCATGGGAGACAAGGTACAATAACAGAAGTCAGGTGGCCTGAACTGTGTTGACCATGACCTGAACTAGAACCTGGCCCTTGGTCAGCTTTGAAAATTCAAGTGCCAGTGCTTCAAGCACACAGTCTTAGGAAGATCAACAGCTTCTCTGAATTAGGAAGTTACACATTACTGTTGGCAGAGGAGTGGTAAGAATTACTTTCTTGGGATCTTCCCAATGTGTACGCACATGTGCATGCACTGGATGGTAAGGTGCTGTCTTACGAGGCTAAGACATTTTTTAGTTATTATTAATGTTTGCTTAGCTCCTTGGATCTCTAACTACTGATGAACTTCACTAGCAGAGCCAGACCCTGCCTGGGTTAATTGAGCAATACGTTTTTGTGACAGGTGGTGTTGGTTCTCTACCTCGTCCCTATTTACTGGACTCTTGTCTTTGTCTTTTAGCTACTGGGCTGCTAGTGACTTACACTAACATCTTCTTCTGGAGACTTTTTCTCTGTTGGTGGGGACTGCCTTATGCCAGGGGAATGCCTGGGAGGTTATACTCCTTTCTCTGCTTTCCTGGGAAGTTATACTTCTTTTTCCATTGCCAGTAACTAATGTGTAGAGCAGTCTTCCCTCCTGTGTCCAGGGTGGTTTGTCTCGTTCTCTCCCTGCCTTACAGATTCCTCTTGCAATCAGTCCCTCATCAGATCACTCACACAAGGTTCTGAATCTATCAAAGCAAAACTTCTTAGGATTTTTTTTTTATTACTTTATTGTTGTTCGTTTACAGTTGTCTGCATTTTCTCTCCACCACTCCCCCCACCAACCCCAGCCAATCCCACCTCCCTCCCTTGCTCCCATCCTCCCCCTTGGTTATGTCCATGTGTCCTTTATAAGGATTCTTGTCATTAACGACTGAGGGTCCTCGCCCACCCCCATTGTTGACTTACATGCACTCACCTAAAATGGCAGAGGTCTTTGACTGCCTCTCGACTGAACACTTTAATTATTTTCTTTTCGTTCATATCCCTTTCAAACAGTAAAAACTGTTTCCATTGATCATAGCTACTCCTGCAGAAGAAGAAAGGACAGAAGTAAAATCCCAGAAGAGAAAATATTCAGCCTTCCCTGGAGAACCAGCGACCAATAGAGATAGTATTTAATTCAACCACGGGCATCAGAAACTAATCCACAATATTTCACAGTAAAGGCCAACTTTCGTACAAGGAAATCAAGAGGTTTTAACTAGAAGTTACTAGCTACGTTTAAGAAGGAGGGTCAGATTGAAAGAAAATTGATTTCAGTGATGGATAATACATTTTCCCAGATATCCCTGAACATGATACTCATAATTCTTAAAGAACCCAGAAATACATGGAACAAAAGGAAGTGACATAAGTGCACTCATTTAAAAACTGACCAAAAAGCTTCCTGTTTCTAACCATCCTGCAATCTAAAGATTGGGAACATTTACGTAAGCTTTTTTAACTGAAATGTTTTGCTGCTGTTTGGGCATGAAATTTGTTTCCTATCATCTGTCGGCTTCACTCTACACTTTAGTTCATGAAAGAAGCAGAGTGGTCATTAGCAGTTAGTCTGTTATAAGTGGAAACAGAGGATGAAATAAAAAGAAGCTCTGGAAGGCATTTGCCATGCATGTCTAAATGAAAGTAAGTTTCACCCTCAAAAAATCAAGGAAAGAATTTGATATGGTGATGCTCCCAAACAACTTTTTAATATAGTGGAATACAATTTGCTCATGTGATTTTTGAAATTTGGATAATAAAAACTCTATGGTCAAGACTGTCTCCTTTAGAAATTGTCGAAATCAAAAGCAAATTATATTACAAATTAATTTTAATCATTTTCAGTACATATTTAGCAAGGGCTCACTTAGGGTAAAGAAGATTTAAAAAATAAAAAGCATCAAAAGCCCTTGCATGTGTGGCTCAGTTGGTTGGAGCATCATCCTGCACACCAAAATATGAGAGGTTTGATTCCTGGTCAGGGCCCATACCTAGGCTGTGGGTTCAATCCCTCATGGAGGCACATATGGGAGGCAATTGATATTTATCTTTCACATCAATGTTTCTCTCTCTCCCTCTTCCTCCCTTCCTATTTTCCTAAAATCAATAAATATATTTAAAAATTTTATGAAGCATCAAAAATGAGAAACAGATGCAAATAATAGGAAGCGTGATGCCACTTATGGCTGGAAAATAGAAAGGTGCCACAAAGGAAGCAATGGATGAGGCAGGCCATTCAAACTAGGTATCATTTAGGTAGGTATAAATAGATGTTAAAAGGAAGCTGTCAGTGACAAGAAATAGCAGGGCCATATGTTCATAGGAAGGAAAGAGTAGATAATGTTCAAGGAAGAGAAAAAAAGTTTTATCTGGCATTTAGGATACTGGAGAGCAGTGTGGAGAGATCATCCTGAAAGGTATGTAGGAGCTACAGGAAGAGAATTATGGGATTTAGTGGTTCAGCAAATGTCAGTGTGGGGCTGTGTGTATGGTGGATTAGAATAAAAAAACCCCACCCCCTTAGCTGTCATCCTGCTCTCCATCTATGAGTCTGTCTCTGTTTTGTTTGTTCATTAGATTCCACATATAAGTGAAGGGGGTTGGTGGTTAGGAGTTAGAGAGATGGAGATATAAAGGGAAAAGGACTCATGGACAAGGACAACAGTGTGGTGATTGGACAGGGGGCGGGGTGGTAAAAGGGGGTATTAATGGACTAAATGGTAATAGAAAAAATACAATTAAAAAAGAAAGAATAAAGAGACCTTAAAGGTGGAACACCAGGCAGACTGATGTGGTGAAGATCTACTCTGAACACAGGAGATATTGGAAGTCAAGGGAAACCAGAATTGGAGTAGAGAAGAAAAGATCAACACTGCCAACCACTACAGAAAGAATGGGAAAGGGATGGCCAAAGCAAAGTGATTGGAGTTGGCAAATAGGAAATCCTTTGGTCAACCAAAGCCAGTACTTACTCTATATTGTCAGAGTTTAGGTTCCTCCAAAAGCCAACCTCAACAGCAGGAAGTGGGTAGTGGTAGTTTGTTTGGGAGGTGATCTCAGAAAGCACAAGGGAGTGGGTGGAGATAGGGAAGCAGGGATGGGAAGAAAGTCAATAGAAGATACATCAGTGAACAAGTGATACCTCTGGAGGAATCTGTAGAATGCATCTAGAATTGTTCCAGGGAAGCAGGTATTTATTCAGTGACTTCAGCCCCTAGTAGGTTGGGTGTTGTTCCTAGGAGTATTAAATCCTTTCTGCTTGCTAAGGACTGCCATTTCTGGGTAGAGCAAACTCTGTTGCTTTCTCTCAGGTTGAGAAACAGAGAAATGTAAGCACTTAAATTATACAAGAAATCACCCACTGAAGCCTTGGACAGACCCAGGAATAGGAGAAGGGATTTGGAATATGAGTATTAATAGGCCACCTCTCTAAGTACCTACAAGGGCTAGGTACTTGTAAGTGACTTCCGCACAGGTCACCTCATAGTCTAAGATGGCTGCTGGAATTTAGCTATCATATCTATTTCATGGGCAAGAAAAAACACAGAAAGGAGCCACTTTCATGAGTCCACTTCATTTAACCATCCCTCTTGTAAGTATCACATAACGTCTCGTTCACCAAAACTTAGTCATATGGCCAAATCTTGGTAAAAGGGAGGCTGGGAAATGTAATATTTTAGCTGGAAACATTATTGTTCCACATAAAAATATGGTTTTGTTATTAAGGGGGAGAAGGGTGAATAGATATTGGGAGGCAGCCAGCAGTCCTTGCCATGCCATATAAAAAGTGTATTTAAGTCAGAGTTTTAATTTCCTTCCTTTCTATTTATCAGTCCTGGGACCCACCCACTAGATTTCTAGTTCCTTGAAGATGAGAACAGGGTTAGGCTTACTGTGTTATTATTCACGGTGACGCACACATTGAGGTTTATTTTTCCCCTAGCACAGTCTAGCCTACTTGATCCCTTTTGGCATTTTAAGTAAGGAAATCAATATCATTACACCAATTAAAGGGAAGAGTGAAGATGTCCAATAGCCAGTTATAATGAAAAGTCAGGAATTCCCAAACCTCAATTTTGGGCTTCATCAAAGCAGCAGGTGGCCCTAGAGATGGAAATTGTGGGTTATTTGACATATTTAGTTCTTCGAAATAGCAGGCAAATGCACCACACAGAACCCTTTTAGAATAGAATTTCTTCTTTATTTCTCACCATACAGCCCTTCACACACAAACCTACACCACTGTCCTCTGCCCTTTAGTTGGGGTCTGCAGGTATTTAAAAAATATATTTTCCCATGATACTGGGTATGACTCTCTAGTAGCAATGGACTTGATTCCTCAGACCAAGATTTGTGACTCCATTTTCTTGGTCACCAGCAAACAAGCATTGATGAGCCATTTACCATCCCCAAGCTTTAGTCCATTCATTTTAGTTTTTCCCTTTTATTGAATTTATTGGGGTGACACTGGTTAACAAAATTATACAGATCTGAGGTGCACAATTCATTTTAAAAATAAGCATAATCATACTGCAGAGGTTATTGAAGAGAAGGGGTATTTGAAAAGCTCTTAGCGTATTAAATAATTAAAATATGAGATTTAACCTGAACCTGTTCTCTTGTGCCCAAGACCACAGAGGATGCTGACTTGATTATTGGCTCCTTTGACATTGGGGGATCACTGTTGCTACTCAGCATACCAATGAGGAAACTCCCAAGACTCCGGTGGGTCTGCCTCCCAGACTCTCGGGCATCTGGCTGTGACTTTCCCCAGAATCCAAAGGAGGCCTCCAAATGACAGACCCCAGAGGGAGCATCTCTGAATGGTTCTTCCAAGCACAACGAATCAATTTCTTCTCCTTCCATATTCTGAGAATTAGCGGAGAGCACATGCATATTTCAGGGTTGCTTCTTAATACAATTATAGTTCATTTAGCCAGCAATTACAGTAATAGAAAGATTGGCAACCACTGCAAATCAAGTTTAAAGGAATTGATGGCCTGAACTGCTAAAAATTTATTTGTCTATCTCTAATGGTAGACATGATGGGCTTGAGACCCTACCAGGGGAGTGCGTGGTGAGGGAGACTGAGCATCCTAGTGGGGTAAATGGACTAACCAAGGGGACCACTTTAGGCCCTGGCAAGTAAGTCTTCACTTCCTGTGACTATGAACTGCTGAACAAGAGATCCTGACACTGTTTTTAAGAAACCACTATAAAGGACACATGGACATAACCAAGGGGGAAGGTGGGAGTGGGGGAGGGGGTGGGATTGGCTGGGGTGGGGGGAAAATTCAAACTGTAATTGAACAACAATAAAGTAATTAAAAAAAAAAAGAAACCACTGTGAAAAAACAAATACATGTGAAGCACTAGAGTAGAAAGTTGAGGGCACGGATAAGGAGCTCTAAAGTTTACCTAAGCCCCATACCATCTAAGCTCCCAAACACATTTCCACTACACTTTATGTAAGTCATAGAAGCCAACTACTCCCAACTATGTTTCATTTTCTTAAATTAAAATCCATGCCTGATTTATTTATTTTTAAATGCTGATGCCCAGATACCTAAATTCAAGTGGCATCTGGCTATGAAGACCTTAGTATATATTTGTTTCTTAGTAGATAGTCATAAAGAAAATTATTTTAAAAAGGCAACAAGGACTAAAACACTGAAGATGAAAAATAAAAAGACAAAATAGTGTCAGAAAAATGAAAGATTAGGCGGCATTTATCAGGTAGATATGTCTAGGTGAAAGAGGAAGGAAGAGAGGGAGGGAGAAAGAGAGAGAGAAAAAAGAGAAAGAAACAGGGTAGGAGGGACTGAGTGGGAGGGAGACAGAAAAGGAAAGAAAGGGGGGAGAGAGAGGAAGAAGAGGAAGGGAGAGAGGACAGGAAGTCAGTAAGTCCCTTCACTGAAGAAAAATCAGGGCATACAGGTGAAAATAAAGTCAAAACTAACAAAGTGTAGAAATATAAGCAAGAAGAAAAGAATAACTTTTCCAGTCACTGAGGCAGAAAAATGCATCCATACTTCACTGAGTACTTCACTGTTCATCATACTTCACTGTTGCAACGCTGGTCTTTCTGTCACCCCCTTAAATAGTCCTTCCAGAATATGATCAAGGTGAGCTTTCTACTTGTGCATTTGACCATGAAGTTCTCTTGCCTAGAACTCTTCACTGGTTCTCCCTGTCCACCCAGGTGAATCCCAGATGCCTGAGCAAGTCATGCACTATACTCCTCTCTCTTGTCTTGTCTCCTGCAACTCCTGACCACTCACTGGTTGAAGAACCCTTTAAGAAACATGCTGTCTGGTCCACCACACGTGCCCTTCCTAGCTTTCTATGCCCACCGAATTCTTACTTTTCATCCATTACTTCTTTGATTTTTTGCATGCTCCAGATAGCCTTCCCCTTCTCAAGTAAGGATAAATCTCTGTATCCTGTGCTAGCATACAGCCAGAGCATACTTCTGTTGTGATGCTTCTAGTGTTAGGCTGACTTTTTCCATGTTGTTCCTGGTTGTTTCTCCCACCAGGTTATGAGTGCCCTCAGGGTTGAGTCTGTTCTAGCATTTAACATGGTAAGGAGTCCAGATGCCATGCTGTGTAGGTGTGACATTGTACTTGTTGACCTGAAACATGGAAAGTAACTGGGCCATATATAAAGCACAGAAAGAGAACTCGGGGAGAGAGGCAGATAAGGTGAGGACTTCGATGTTGCACCTGGTGTTGTAAGGGCCACCTGTCTTTCCTGAGTCCTCAGAAGTTTAGGAATTTCTTAGTCACTAGTTTCCACCGAGTCCTTTAATCTCTAATCTTCTAGAACATTTAGAAAGAAAAGAATCAGAAACAAAGCCTTTTGTTTTCATCTTGATTGTACTGTTTCATCACCATTATAGATCAGAGAGATCTGTGGTGATTGCAGCAAGTGGAAAGGCCTTGAGGCTGGAGTGTACCTGGAGAACTTCTCAGAAGGCCAGAGTGTCTCGGACAGAGAAAGCTAGGTAGGGGAAAAGTAGAAGATGCAGTCAGAATGCTAATAAGCAGCCAAATCATGGGGCCCGTGGGCCATTGAGAACTTTGACCTTTATTTTGGATGAGAAACAAAGCCATTGAAAGATTTTGATCAATGAAGTGATGAGGTACAATTTACAATTTATCAAGGCCACTCTGGTGGTCTTGGGTGAGTAGGGTCAGGGTTGGAGGTAGATCATTTAGACAGTTTCTGCCGTTATCCAGGTAAGACATACTGGAGGACCAAGGTAAGGTGGGAGCAAGGAGGAGAAAGTATCGATATACAATACTTTAAATATAGAGCTAATAGGATTTTCTGGTGGATTGCATGTAACTAGTACTTAAAGGTAGATAGGCTGGGAAAACAAGGAGTGACCTAGGAAAGAAGTAAAGAACAGAGATAATGAAAGTGATGGAAATTCTGTGTCATTCTAAAAGCTGTGCAAAAAAATAAAAACAAAAGGCAAAGAGGCCTTGTCATTTCACAGGCTATGAGACTGACAAAACCAAAGGCCCAAAGAGATGGCTGAAGCAGGAGAGACCTGCTTATGCATCAAAATCCCTAATTCCCAATGCTTTGCCAAAGAACCGGCATTGGTGGTAAAACCTAAAGTATGCAATGGATCAGGAAATAAGGAGTCACCCTGAGGAGACACTAGAGAAGCGGGTATGGCTGACACACTGCAGCATCTTAAGAATGCCTACCTTGAGCTTTGAACAAGAAACAAAATTGCTATTTCCAAGACTTGGAATGTATTGGTAAAAGGATCTTAATCAATTGGCCCAGATTCACCACTGGTACAAGAAGAGGGCCTGGCAGCTACAGCTACTCAGAGCTTAAGAAAAGGGTAGCTGAGTCAGGGCCAGGACCTCTCATTCAGCTCTGGCTTTCCAGTCCCTGCTCCTCTCCCTTAGTCCCCATATCACTCACCAATGCCATGTTTAAATAGCTGAATTCAAGCTCCAGACCCTTTGGTTTCCCTTGTCCTAAGGCAAGACATTCCACCTTCTCAGTCTTCCTCCAGCGGCAGCCTGAAGCCACAAGGCAATTGCAGAGAGAATGACATACTGCTCTTCTCTCCTTCGGACACAAGTCCAGTGAAGTGAATCCAGAGAACTAATTCCACTCTTTATACCACCTCCCATCTTTGACCATGCATTTTCTTTTTTGTCTCAGGTGGGAGTCCCCTGCTTCTGGTCACAGCCCTTTAGAGTGTCACTCCTTGAGAAATTCTAGGTCAGCTCAAGTATGAGGGAGAAATTTAGTGTTTTTTTTTCTCAGCATATTGCTCTTGTTTTATTTTTAATTACAGTGAATTACAAGGTTAGTCCTGCTTTTGAGGTGCATTTTTATTGTTCAGGCACAGTTGGGAAAGTGGAGGGAGAAATTTAGATTGGTATAAATATAGCCATTATTTTTTTGAGGGGGTGGGTAGGTGATTTAATATTTCCGGTTGTCTGCTTTGCTCTTGAACAAACCTTATTACAACAAAGCTCCTTCAAGTCTCTGGAAACTGTGCACAAAAAAGAGCCACACACTAAACCAGACAAGCTCAGAGGAGGACTGCGTGGAGGACCTTCCAATCTCAGAGACTTAAAGAAACCATTAGCATGGCCTGACATTAAAACTTCCAACTCTTGTTTGTTGATTTGTTTATGATGGCCATTCTGACCAGTGAAGTGGTATCTCATGGTGGTTTTAATTTGCATCTCTCTGATGGCTAGTGATGCTGAGCATCTTTTCATTTGTCTCTGGGTCCTCTGTATGTTCTCCTTGGAGAAGTGTCTGTTCAAGTCTTTTGCCTATTTTTTTAATTGAATTTTTTGTCTTCCTGGAGTGGAGTCATATGAGTTCTTTATATATTTTGGAGATGAAACCCTTGTCCGAGGTATCATTGGCAAGTATGTTTTCCCATATAGTTGGTTCTCTGTTCATTTTAATGCTGTTTTCTTTAGCCATGCAGAAGCTTTTTAATTTGATGAGGTCCCATTTGTTTATTCTTTCTTTTATGACCCTTGCTTTAGGAGACAATCATTGAAGATATTGCTGGCCATCATAAACAAATCAACAAACAAGTGTTGGAGAGGATGCAGAGAAAAGGGAACTCTAGTGTACTGTTGGTGGGAATGCAGACTGGTGTAGCCACTGTGGAAAACAGTATGAAATTTCCTCAGAAAACTAAAAATAGAACTGCCTTTTGACCCAGCAATTCTGCTGCTGGGATTATAGCCTAAGAACCCTGAAACTCCAGTCCAGAAGAACCTGTGCACCCCAGTTCATAGCAGCACAATTTACAATAGCCAAGTGCTGGAAGCAACCTAAGTGCCCATCAGTCAATGAGTGGATCAGAAAACTGTGGTACATTTACACAATGGAATTCTACGCAGCAGAGAGAAGGAAGGAGCTCCTACCCTTTGCAACAGCATGGATGGAACTAGAGAGCACTATGCTAAGTGAAATAAGCCAGGCGGTGAGGGAGAAATACCACATGATCTCACCTTTAACTGGAACATAATCAACAAAAGAAAACAGCAAACAAAATATAACCAGAGACATTGAAATTAAGAACAATCTAACAATGGCCAGAGGGGAAGGGGGAGGGAACAGTGGGGGAAGGGTTTTCAGG
>VMDR010019061.1:0-18666 GCA_007922815.1 Macrotus californicus
TTTGTTTCTCTCTCAGTTTTAAGTGATAGCCTTGATGGGTAAAGCAGTTCTGGTTATAGGTTCTTGCTTTTTATCACTTTGAATATTTCATGACAATCCCTTCTGGCCTGAAATGTTTCTGTTGAGAAGTCAGTGGACAGTCTGACGGGAGCTCCCTTGTTGGTAACTGTCTTTCTCTTGTGGCTTTTAAGATTCTCTCTTTGCTTTTAACTTTTGCATTTTAATTATGATGTGTCTTGGTGTGGGTCTCTTTGGGTTTATCTTATTTGGGACTCTGTGCTTCTTGGACTTGTGAGTCTTTTACCGACACCAGGTTAGAAAAGTTTTTGGTCATTATTTCATCAGATACGTTCTTGATACCTTGCTCTCTCTTCTTCTTCTGTTATTCCTATGATGTGGATGTTGATACGCTTCATGTTGTCCCCAAGGTCCTTGAACTATCTTCATTCTTTTTAATTTTTTCTTTTTGCTGCTCTAATTTTTCTACCTTGTTTTCCAAATCACTGATTTGATCTTCTGCCTCATCCAACCTACTGTTTTATTCATTCCAGTGTATTATTGATGTCAGCTACTGTATTCTTCATTTATGACTGATTCTTTTCAATGGTTTCTATGTTCTTTTTGATGCTATTGTAGTTCTCACTAAGTTTTTTGAGCATCCTTATAATCATTACTTTGAACTCTATATATGATAAATTGCTTCTCTCCACTTTATTTAGCTGTTTTTCTGGAGAGTCCTCCTGTTCTTTCATCTAGGGCCTATTTATTTGTCTCCCCATTTTGGCTGTCTTTTCGTGTTTGTTTCTATGTATTAGGTAGGTCTACTATGACTCTTTGTGGGGTGGCCTTATGTAGTAGGTGTCCTGTGTAGGCACATTCTCTTTGATCATTTGAGCTGGAATGTCCCTTGTGTGGGTGATGTGGGTCCTTCTGTTGTGATTGAGTCTTGATTGCTATTCACCTCTTTGTGCATGGGACTAACCCTCAAGCTGGTGGAAATGTGAGGCTCAACCCTGAGTACAATGTGTGAGCTGCTGTGTAGGTGCTGACCACATAAAGTAGAATTCACCTCAGCAGGGCTTTGTGCTTCCCGAGATCTCCCTTTGGATATGCTGCTTGTGAAGCTTATTGGATCCTGCTCTGATGTTTTCTGAAGCTGGCCTCATGATGTGTTAGTTCTGGGCCTGTTGGAAGGGACCCTGGAGCAGGTCAATGTCAGACATTGTCTATGCCTAGCCCTTGGCAATCTGTTTGGAGCTACAAGTAGTCCACAGTTTGTGGCTGCCTCTGCTGGGTTTGGGTGCTTGTGGGAAGACCATGCTGTGCACCAAGGCTGGCTTTTTCCAGCTCCAGACACAGGAGCATGTCAAAGAAAGTCTCAAGTCACTCTAAGATCTACCTCTACATGCTGGATGCTTGTTAGGTTCAGTCACTAAAAGAACCTCCGTAGTCAGGTGGATAGGGCTAATGGGTCTTCCATGAGGGAGAGGTACTGGTCAGGCTTCAGGGAAGGTGGTGGGTGTGTTCCCCATCCCAGAGCCACAGGACTCTGTCCTGAATTTTTTCCTGACTTTGGAAGGGTGGAGACAGAAGGGGTCAGGCAGGTAGGGCATCTGAGGCCCAGATGTTGGGTCTGCCGGAACCCAGGAAGATAGTTCTATCAGATCTCCCATGAGGGGGAAGCACCAGTCAGGATCACAGGAAAGTGGGGGGAATAGCCCCACCCCAAAGACAGACAATTCAGTCACTGACAGCCCCTGAGTCTGTCCAGACCTCTACACCCAAGCCAAGGCAGCTGACTGCTCAGCAGGGCTTAAGCTTTGCAAGGTAGGGTGAGAGGGGTCCAGAGGGTGGGACAATTGCTTTCCCCCAGGCTGATGCTGCTTGAAGGGGCATGCTCCACCCAAGAAAGATGGCACCTGCAGTATGGAAGAGGGCCTCAGCACAGGGATCCTAGCAGGTGTCCCTTCAGTTCCCTTCCTAAAACCACAAACCCCAGACTCTCCTCACACAAATCTAGTCTTCTCCACCAGAGCCCAGCATGAGTGACTACAAACAAAATTTTGTACATCGGCCCTTTAAGAGGGTGCTATATTTCTAGGGAACTCCATCTTTCCCTGAGGGACAGAATCTCTCCTGATTGTCTCAACCAGATATTATGTGGGCACCTCCTACTGGTTCTGGTGCTCTGGGCCCCACAGTTCTCAGGGAAAACCCCACTGCTGAAATGTCCCTCCCCAACGTCAGCTGCCACTGTGGGAGTGGGGCCAGCCCTTTTCACGACTTTGTCCTTTCTACTAGTCTCAATGTGGCTTCTTTTGTAAATCCTTGATTATGAGACTCCTCTTCAGTTAGACTTCAGTTGGTTGGTTTATTCAGGATGATTGTTCCTTAATGTAGCTGTAAATCCAGTTTGGTCCTGGGAGGAGGTAAATATAGCTTCCATGTACTTGCTGCCATGTTGAAAAACCTGTAGAATAATTTCTAATATTCCAGAATTCTGTTTTGGTTTGTCCAAGTGAAAATCCAGAGGTACAGGAAGTGGGCGTGAATCAACTCTCATAGATATGGAGGGCGGGGAATTTGAGCCCTTTGCAGAGGCTGAGTGTTGTCCAAGTTCATATCCCAAGAGAACACAGTGGTATTGTGTGGCTGCAGCTCAGGGAGAGGTAGAAGAGGCCAGAACAGATGAACTGAGGCAGATCCTCAGAGCTTGGACCTCATTCTTTGGTGTTACAACTTTGTAGGCAATGGGGACACATTGAAAGTTTTTCATTATTATGGTAAAAATTACATAAATTTTACCCTTTTGACTATTTTTACTTGTAAAGTTCAGTGGCATTGAGCACATTCACACTGTGCAACCAACACCACCATCCATCTCCGGAACTTACTCATCTTCCCAAACTGAAACTGTCTCTACTAAGCACTAAATCCCTATTCTCTTCCCCCCACCCCCCGGCAACTTCCATTCTACTTTCTGACTCTATGAATTTGACTATCCTAGGTGCCTCATATAAGTGGAATCATATAGTATTTGTCTTTTGTGACTGGCCTACTTAGTATAATGTCCTCAAGGCTTATCCATGTTGTAGCATGTGTCAGAATTCCCTTCCTTCTGAATAATATTCCATTGTATGTGTACACCACATTTTGTTTATCCACTCTTTTGTCAGTGGACACTTGGGTTGTTTTTATTTTGGCTATCAAGAATAATACTGCTATGGACATGGACACACAAAATATCTGTTTGAAAGGAATGCTTTTGAGTAGACTCCTGGTTAGACCAGATTTTTCCTTTAGAAAGATCTTCCAGTAGCACAGAAAATGATGATGATGATGATGAGATAAGTAACACTTAATGGGTGCTTAATAAGTGCCAGCACTGTCCCAAGAACTTGACCTATATGGACTCTTGTAATCCTCATCCCACCATCACACTTACTCCTCTGAGGGAGGTGCTGTTATGGTCTCCATTTTACATATGAACAAATGGAGAGCAGTTAAAGAACCTGCCCAAAGTTGCACAGACCACTGAAGACAGAGTGTAACTGAACCAGAAAGTATGCCTGCAGTGCCTGCCCACTCATACTGCACCCCTTTACCTCTGACTATAGACTGGGAGAGATGAGCTATGCAGTGGAGACAGACCATTCGCAGGGCAGCTGGAAAATCCAGGCAGGGGCTGACGAGGGTTGTGAGGTGAACTCAGGGAGCAGTGAAGGATGAACATGAGGGGAGAAACTGGAGGGGGTGGGCAAATAAGCTCCACAGAGTGAGTGACCATAGAGGTGGACTGGGGAGGAGTGTGAAGTGATGGACAGCTTTTGAACTTGATATTGAAGAGTAGTGCCATTCACTAGGAGAACATGGGTAAACCAGAAGGTTAAAGGGAAAATAATGCTTTTATGTGGTACCTGCTGAATCTGAGTTGCCTGTAGGGCATTCATATAGAGGTGTCCCATAGGCAGTCCAATTCCATTCAGTTTGAGGCACAGATTGGGAAGTCATTAGCTTGGCCGTGGATCATGCATGTAAAATGAAAGGAAGGTGGAAACTGAAACCAAGGGACTGGGGAGCCACAAAGCCAAGGCAGAGGGTACCCCTTTGACATGACAGCATGGGGAGAGATAAGACCTCACTGTGCTACCCCATGTGCCATTTACCACCGTGTTCCTATTTGGGGCAACAGCAATGATTGGGGGCTAGGTTAACAAAGAGGAGACAGCAGACATTTGGAGAGGAGTGCCAGAAGGTTAGGAGGACATGGCAGGAGAAGCGAGGCAGGAGAAAGTTTCTGGAAGGATGGTGTCAAATGCCTCACAGAGATAAAAAAAAAAGTGGGAGGGCCTGAAAGATGTCCACTGACTTTTGCATGTTGTAAAGAGCCATTCCACAGAAGCAGGAGTCAGATTGCCTCCCACTGAGGCATGACAGAGAGGTGCAGAGTGTACATGGGACAGAGTATGGAGAAGCACACTGGGAGGAGTGGGAACAGGCAGTATCCCTTGGGGCCCAGGGCCTCTGGTGGGCGACTGGGGAATGCAGAATACATTCACCACCAAGGGCAAGGAACTGGTTCTGAGGGCAACCCAGGTCAGCCATCAGGACCAGGCCTGGGAGGTCAGGGAGTGCAGCAATGAGATGCAGGGAAGAAGCACAAGCCTTTAGGGGAGGGATGCCCTGAGACAGAAGAGATGAGAAGCATGGCTGTGCGTCCACTGGGCAGAGACGGTGGAGAAGTTGGAGCTTTCTGAAATGAAAACGCTCAATGCTAATCCAGACATAGTGAAGCTGATACACTCACGTCTTGGAAATGGCAAATTGCTTTTGGAAGTCATTTGACAATAGGTATAAAGTCACAGTTCATGCCCATTGATTCAATGAAGTCAGTTCTGGGGATTTACCTTCAGGATAAATGAATGAAAAAGCATGCATATATACCATGTGCTTGTGGCACATTATTTACAATATTTTTAAAAGCACATGTGGCTAATGGTATGGAAACTAGTTAAGTAAATTATGGAACATATGCTCAGTGGATGGGATATTATGAGGTCATTAAAATTATAATTATGAACCTTATAGCTACACAGAAAACTGATTATGATAGTACATGGAGAATCAATTTTAAAATTGTACACACACTCTAATTACAATGATGTGAAACATACTTTTCCATAAAAATATACTACAATAGAATTCCTAAAAGTGATACTAGCTATTGGTTGGGGAGAATGGTAAGATTATGGGTGACTTTTTTCTTTCTCCATTTGTAAAACTCCTTTCAATTCCTAACACTGACATTCTGATTAGAACAACAAACAAGTAGACTTATATGTTATTAATTATTGCCCTACTGTTAAAAGAACATGATGAATTTTTTCCTCCATACTGAAGTCCATTAAGATGGATTTTAAGTGATGCAGTGATTCCAGCGGAAGCCCCTCCCATCTGATGAGATCAAGTGTTGACAGTAACTAGCGCCTCCTCCTGGCCACTGTCTCCCCACCTGGACTCAGCACACAGCCATGCAGCTTTCCTTCCCTGGGTGTGTCACCAGCTGAGCCCAGCAGCATGCCCTCATTTGCCCCACAGCCTTCTCATGCAAGTCTGAGCATGGAACATGGTCCTGAATGTACTGTTTGTGAGTTTATGTCTTAATATTTGTCTATTTTGAGTTAAATTCTCTTTTTTTCAGATAATAACATTTAGAGAGTTTATTAATGGTTGTTAAACAAAATACTCTCATGGCTGAAAGCTTTTCTGAAAAAAAAAAAAAAAGGATTTTTTGAGCCATATGCTAGCCAGAGAAGTAGCAGGTTCTGGGGTGTGCAGCCTAAACCCCCACAGCAGGGCTAATGGAGAAGACATGTCTCCCGTTCTGGGGCTGACGGGCTCTTTTAAGGAAACAGTTTGGGGACAAAAGATGTAAGCCATTTTGAAAGAAGTTACATGGGCTTAGACACAGGGGTGGGAGAAGGTGAAGGGGTTGCTAGTTCTGGAATAGGTGCAGGGTCTGTGAGGAAGCCGTGTCTGCTCCTTTGGAGTGGTTGTGAGCAACAGTCCAGAAAGTTCATTTGAAACCAAGAAGTGGAGGTGCCTGGTGGTTGGGGGCACCCGGGTATTCTCTTTAGTTAATTGCAAAAATAGCCTCCTTAAAGCTGATTCAAAGTTCTAGCGTACACTCAGAAATGTGAGCAGTCTTGTTGGTTTTGCCCTGCAGTTGTTAACTGGTTAACCCCTCTTGTCTCTTCCTTTCACCCTCTGGCCTGCATAATTTTATTCAGGGCATCTTGGAATTTCTTCCCTGTTAGGTTTCATAACATTGATATAAGTGTCCATTTTGAAAGGGCAACAAGAAGTCAAATGGTGGCCATTCTACATTGGGGGCAGGGCAGCTCGAGGTGTGAGCAGTGGGTACTGCACTTTTGTTTGCAAGAATTTCCCTTCATTAGAGGAAGCTGTTGCTAAGTAAGGGTGTATTATGACTTTGGTTTCTAGTCTTCTCAAACAATTTACCTTTCACTGAAAGGAACCAATTTAACGTGTAAGATAATTAATGATAAGTTGAAATGTACATTAAAGAAATAAATTGGAATTCAGAGTTTTGCTTCAATAGATGAATTTCAAGGTATAGTCAATACGCCAGATGTTTTCTTTTTTTTTTTTTTTTTTTAACATTTAATATTTTAATACAGATCAGCGTGTCTGGTTCATTTCAGCTCCTTCACTGCCAAACCGGTGGTGGGGGGGGGGGAGGGACTGCTTCAGCTTCTCGGCCTTCTCTTTGTCTGTGATGAGCAAGGTATAAAGGTATCCGCTGCATTGGACTTTAAACTTCACATTGTCCTTGTTTTTCTTGATCTTGACAGATTTGGCATCTTTTCGCCTGGCTGTGAGCAGGAAGTCCTTGATTTCCTTAATTTTGCAAGGCGTGGCTAAGAGGTGCGGAGAGGCGTGGCCGGCCCCTGGCCATAGATTAACTCGGATTACTCCCCCTACTCCCCGTGTACTACCCAAGAGCTTATGCCAGATGTTTTCAAGATGCAGTACAATGTACACGAATCACCTGGAATGAATTCACGAAAGAGGCAGGAATCCCACCTGCTTCTGCCTTTCTCGGTATTTAGTTGCTTATTCGGTTGTAAACTGCTCCATCTTGTGGTTAAACAGAAAACTAATAACTAGAAATCTTGATTTTCTTATTTTCACAGCGAAAACATTGTATTCTCTTCTGTTATAAAAAGTTATGAATGAGGCGTCTGGCTCCCGCTCTCACAGCCATTGCAGTACATTGAGCTCCATAGAGACAGCGCCGGGGCAAGTGCGAGCCGGACGGGCACTGGGCGACTCTGTGCTCGCTGAGGAAAACTAGTTAAACATGGGCAAAGGAGATCCTAAGAAGCCAAGAGGCAAAATGTCATCATATGCTTTCTTTGTGCAAACTTGCCGGGAGGAGCACAAGAAGAAGCACCAGATGCTCAGTCCACTTCTCAGAGTTTTCTAAGAAGTGCCCAGAGAGGTGGAGGACCACGTCTGCTAAAGAGAAAGGAAAATTTGAAGACATGGCAAAGGCGGACAAGGCCCGTTATGAAAGAGAAATGAAAACTTATATTCCTCCTAAAGGGGAAACAAAAAAGAAGTTCAAGGATCCCAATGCCCCCAAGAGGCCTCCTTCGGCCTTTTTCTTGTTTTGTTCTGAGTATCGCCCAAAAATCAAAGGAGAGCATCCCGGCCTATCCATGGGTGATGTTGCAAAGAAGCTGGGAGAGATGTGGAATCACACTGCTGCAGATGACAAGCAGCCTGATGGAAAGAAGGCTGCTGAGCTGAAGGAGAAATATGAAAAGGATATTGCTGCATACCGAGCTAAAGGGAAGCCTGATGCTGCAAAAAAGGGAGTTGTCAAGGCTGAAAAGAGCAAGAAAAAGAAGGAGGAGGAAGAGGATGAAGAGGATGAGGAGGAGGAGGAAGATGAAGAGGATGAAGATGAAGAAGATGATGATGATGAATAAGTTGGTTCTAGCACAGTTTTTTTTCTTGTCTATAAAGCATTTAACCCCCCCTGTACACAACTCACTCCTTTTAAAGAAAAAAAATTGAAATGGAAGGCTGTGTAAGATTTGTTTTTAAACTGTACAGTGTCTTTTTTTGTATAGTTAACGCACTACCGAATGTGTCTTTAGATAGCCCTGTCCTGGTGGTATTTTCAACAGCCACTGACCTTGCCTGGTACAGTGTGGGGGTTGTAAAGTGGCATGGAAGTTTGAAGCAGGTTCTAGTTGGTGCACAGCACACATTAGTTATATGTGGGGATGGTAGTTTTTTCGTCTTCAGTTGTCTCTGATGCAGCTTAGACAAAATCACTGTTGTTCTGTTAACTGAATACCACTCTGTAATTGTCAAAAAAAAGTTGCAGCTGTTTTGTTGACATTCTGAATGCTTCTAATACAATTTTTTTATTTAAAAAAAAGTTATGAATGAGTTTTAAGCAATTCGAGCCACACATAAAAGAAGAAAGTAAAAAATTATCAATAATTTTATTGTCTAGAGAGATTTCTGTACACATAAATCTTAAAAGTCAAATATAGGCACATTTCTTTTATATAAAAGAAATAGTTATTATCATTTGCCTTTTTTTACTTCAAATGAATCACTGTCTCAACACAATGCAGGAATGAGAGCCACTCAGTTTCACATTATGTTAGCAGCTTAGAATCAAAGCTCAAAGTGTTTTCATAGAAATTAGGGTAGCCACAACCTCCTTGAGCATCGGCTTCTTGATTTGTTCAAGGGGGTGATGTCAGAGGTGGATGCACACCAGTGGGGCCCTGAACCCTGCTACCAGACCTTCCCGCGTCTGTGGTCTTATGCTGTTCCACATTTTATGTGGCCTCCCTGGGGAAGAATTTGGTCTGCAGTTTGATTAAATGTTCCCTAAGTTCTCCACTTGAGACAGTATGATTCCATTCCTGTCCTGAGAACTCTTCAAACAGCCTGGCAGTCCTTCTTTAAGTGCGGTCCCGGAGCAGCCAACACTGGCTGCGGGCCGCTTGGCCGTGAGTATCCTCAGGCCTCTGGGGCCAGAAACTTGGGGACCCTGACGGTGTCTTAACAAGCCTTCCAGGTGATTAAGTTTGAGAATCACTGATCTAGAACATCAATGAAAACATCCCATTCTTTCTTACTCACTTATCTTTCAGCTTCACATGATTAATTTTAAAAATTTTCCCTCCACTCAGGATTAAACATCTACAATTCCACTGAACACAAACATGGGCTTTAATATTAGTTGATGGGGCAGTTACGGGCAATCTTGTTAAAGTAACAGGACGGAGTAATATGAACCTAAGATAAATCAAGAATGCCTTGATTTGGAACTTGGCTTTCAAAAATCTAGTGTCAGACCCCTTTCTCTACCTCCACTGCTAGCATTCCAGTCCAAGCCACCATCGCCTGTCACCTGACTCATTGTAGAAGCCATGTATCTCACCTCCCTGCATTACTCAGCTGCCACTGCCACCTTGTGCAGTTGCTCCTCACACCCTGGCCAGTATCAAACTGCTCCAAACACTCAGTGACTCTCCTCTCCCTCCAAAAAACCCTACTGCCTTAAATCACTTAAACAGGTGCTGCCGCCATCTCTCTGACTCCTTCCTGCTATCCCCTCCCTCCTCTCTGCTTCAACCACAGCCACCTCCACCTCTTCCTGGCCCCACCTTGCGGCCTTTGCATTAGTTCAGCCCTTTGCCCAGGGCCCTCTGGCCAAGGGCACATGTTGCCTGCTCCCTCACTGCCTGCATGTCTCTGCTTAAATGACCCTCTGTCACCTGCCTGTTTGAGTTGCAGCCTCTCAGCCTACTGTCCCCTTCCTCATCCCCCCTTCCCTATTTCATGACACTTTCCATGTTTAACACCAGGTAGACTTGTTTCTCCACTGAAATATGAACCCAGTGAGATCTGGAACTTTCTGCTTACTGGAACATCCTCAAGCACTTAAGCAGGCTTCAGGCAGTAGTGATCATGTAGCTAAGCTGGTTAGAGCATTGTCCTGATACACCAAGGTTGTGGATTTAATCCCTGGTCAGGGCACACACAGGGAATCAACCAGTGAATGCATCAATAAGTGGAACAACACATTGATCCCTCTCTCAAATCAATAAAGAAAAATGAAAGGAAAAAAAGAAGTACTTGGGTGAATGAAAGAGCATAGGGGAAGTGCCAGCTGAGTGTGATCTGGCCTCACACAGGGTGGGTGTCAGCCTGTGAAAGGTACAGCTGCACTAGACTGGGGACAAGAAATGCTGTTGTGGTCTCAGTTGGGGCAATTATCTCAAATCCAACAGCCAGCTCTGCGTGGATTGAAAGCCTCCCAGTACAGAGCTACAGGCAGCCGACACACCAAGTCCATTCATCTAGCAGCCAGGCCAAAGACTTAGCTGAGAGGGGCTAATAAAGTAGTATGTGTGGGGAAAAAACTTTCATGTTTTTGGTTTTAATTTAAAATTTACACATCACAGAATCTCTTTCTGAAAAAATGTCTTACAGGATAAATCTATTCATAATGAGTATATGGTTATATTTACATCTGGTAAAACAGTATGTGACCCTATAAAACACTGAGTTCATTCTTTGAAAGTAAAAACATACTGACAAGGCAAGGAGTTAAGTAATATACTTCTATCTTATATAATTACTTGAAGAGATACTTTCTGCTAATTGTGCCAGTAAACTGTAATGTTACACATGCGATTTATAAGTTCCTTTGGTAAGATTTTTAAATTACTTAAAAAAAAATAATCTCAAACTTAGAGAATGTCCAAAAAATAGTACAAGAAACTTTTCTCCCCCAGAATCACTGGAGAATAAGGTGTTGACATAATGCCCCATCATCCCATAATACTTTGGGTCAACAAGCAAGGACATTCTCTTATGTATGCACAGTATAATCATTATAATTAAAACTTAACAGGGCTGCCCCGCCTGGTGTGGCTCAGTGGTTGGAGTGTCGTCCTGTAACCGAAAGCTTGTGGGTTCAATTCCTGGTCAGGGCACATAGCTGGGTTGTGGGTTCATCCCTAGACTGGGCGCAGGCGCATGCAGCCCCCAGTCCGGAAGTGTACAATTCCCGGTCCAGGCACAATCTTCGGTCTGGGTGCATACAGAGGCAACCCATCGGTGCTTCTCCCATACTGATGTTTCTCTCTCCTTCCTCTCTCCCTTCCTCTCTTTCTAAAAAAGCAAATGGAAATGCTCTCAGGTGAGGATTAAAAATAAAATTTAACAGGGCTGAGGTATGATGGACCAGTTGCAGAATAATGCCATGTTATGAAGACTGCATTATCTTTATTGCTTTTATTATTACCAATACAGTTTTATGTTTTGGTACATGTAAACTTGTAACTTCTTTTTTGACTGTTCTTATAAACAAATATTATATTTCAAATGTCTTTCTATTCTGTTAAATTCATGTGGTCTACAAAGAGATTGTAAGAAAAAAAAGAGAAAAGTCTTTATGGTTGAACCATTGGGAGGTATAAAATTAACCACACAAGCTCTTCCTTGGGCCACTTGGCCACAGATATAACCTAAGAGAAGGCTGTCTGCCTGAGTTACATTTGGCAAATCAATGTACAGTACATAGATCTTTTCTAGAAGTTCCTGTCTCCTGACGACTCATGCATTTGGAACAGCAGCCTCTGCCAGCACCTCATTCTTACATCAGCCTGATCTCATTCTTTCTGACTCTAGTATAAAAGTAGCAATAACGTGTACCCTGTACACACCTGCATTAGTTTTCTGTGGTTGCTGTGACAAATCACCACCAGCTTCATGGCTGAAAGCAGTATAAATTTATGGTCTTAAAGTGTTGTGGGTCAGAAGTCCAACTCAGAAGGGATAAAATATGGGTGTGGGCAGGCTGTGCTTCCTCCTGGGGGTCACTCCACCTTAATAGTAAGGCTAGGGGCTCATTTTCCTGGTTGGATTAAAGAATATAGAATGATATACATTATCTAATGTTAAAATTTTTTTAATTTACTTTTTCTAATTTCAAGAAAATAAAGATTTATTGAGCCACAGCAAGTTACTGTTACTCTGCTAACTGAGCTCAGAACTTAGGCAGATGGTTTAATCATATCCTAAGACTTTACGGAATGAGTAGTAATAGCCATATCCAAGGTATGTTAGAAGTAAAAATACCCATCAATTTACTCCCCAGCCAGTCTTGTCTTGTCACCCCTCAGATCCCACTAGCATTGCATCATGCTCCCTGCACAATTTGACCTCTCAGCTTCCATAAGCGCATTCCAGCTGGCCTCTGAATTCTCCCTTCAGATTCCGTGGGATGCAAGATTTCTACCAATGAGCCAGACAATATCAGAGAAGCGGAGTGTGACGGCGAGGGTAAGGCGTTGGTGGTGAGCTGTCCCTTTGCCCAATGCACCACCCATTCTTCTGTTTGGATCCCAAATGCAGGAAGTGGGCTGGCAGGGAGGTAAGTGGAGGGAGAGAATTCTGGTATTTCGTGAGCTCAAAGTGGTGGTGTCCACAGATGCTGGTGTCTCACTAGCAGTTAGGAATACCATACAGTGATATCTGGGGCTTATACAATAGGTCCTCAAATAATGTTAATTTCAAAGTAATTCCATTATAATGTTGATGAGATGCTATAGGAATTTAACTCTTGTTTATATCAATTATGGTAACACTAGTTTTGTTACATGTAATTTTGCTTCAAGTTGTAGAACCTATTGATGATGTTAAGTGAGGATTTACTGTATTTAGGGAGCTTATGTGTAAAGACCAAAACTAATCCACTGTGCTTTTTAAACAAGTATTTTAAAGATAGGAACAAGAAAATAAGAAATGTTGACTATGGAACTTTGCATTTGTCCCATTGTAGTGATCAACTGAACGAGAATCCTTCACTCGATGGTGTGTAAAACCCCCAGTCTATGGGTGGACTTCAGGGGTGCTGTGAACCCCTCAACATTGTTTGTATATAATGTCTTTCAAGGGCAAGAGTCCCTTGCTTTCATCTGATTCTATGATACTACCTAATTTTATGGATTAGAATTTTTCTGTATTTTAAATTCTTATCTTTTTGAAAAAAACAAGCATTGATGACTGACTGCTTGATGGCCTCTAGCTTGGGACAACATTTGTTTGCAAAGTGTCTCTAGAGAAAGCCTCCAACACCTGTGTGTCAGGCTGCAGCTGACTAACCCCTGGTCACAGCCTGTGAGATAAGTCAAGGTGAAGAGAAATGAGATCAAGGAGAAGCCACAGAAGAGAGGACATCAACAAATTCCAACCAAGGTAAACCAAGTGACAGGTGGACAAATAATCACAGCGGAGTATTCTGAGACCTAGTGAAATATTATGGGGTAACTCAGGACATGCGACCTCAGGTAACAGATGGCTGACTGGCCAGCAGCCATAAGGAACGAGGGGACAGTCTGTATCTGGATGTCCCAGCCCTCTCAAGGCACCTGTGTCTCAAGGCTCCTGTGTTTATCACAAAAGTGTAGAATTTTCCCATGCCACCGCTGTTCCCTTTATTGTCGCTACCCCCTCTCCAGCTCTGTAAGTAGCACCAAGGCCAGAGGCTAGAAGCAGTCTCCTGCCCTCTCTGCCACCACCGGGGCACTCCCCTGTAACCTGAGTAATAAACAGCATGTCCACATCTACTGGTCCAACAGGTGGTTTTTTTGAAATATCATGAACATAAGCACAGCACCCCGGTTTGGAGCTCCTGTGTTACAAATATCAAATTAGCGTTGTTTTCCTGCTAATGCTTTTCTCAGGATGAAAGGGCCTGATAAAACAGGAGGGCAGGTGAAATGGTGTGCCTCTGTGAAATGAACGTGCCTCTCTAAACACTTAACCTGTGGGTCAGGGTTCACTTTCTCCTCCAAGCAGTTTTGACTTCATGGGTCAACACTAGTAGGACCTATTTACCAAGGACCTGTCCCTTTCAGAAATTCTGCTAGGTATATCACATAAGTTTTCTAAGTGATCCACAGAACTCTGCAAAGTAGGGATACTGTCTCCATTTTTCAGACCAGAAAACAGAGACTCAGGGAAGGCAGCCCTACTTTCTTGAGCACCTATTACGTGCCAGGCCTCCCAACTCAGAGCCCTGTGAGATACGAGCAGGGGGAGACTCTCCTGGCCAAGTTTCAGCTCCAAGCCCAAACTCACAGGTGAGGTCTCTGCATTTGCCCAGGTTGTGCCCTCAGCCCTGAGTCATTATCATGCTCAGTCACTTCCAGCTGGACTTAATTGCCTTCTAATTGCTTTCTGTGTTATATTTCTCTATTTAGAGTCTAAGCTTTACTGTCAAAAACTGTATTTTGTAACCCTTATGCTAGACCCATGGAGTTACCAGTATGTACAGACTGATAGAAGAACCCTGACTGCACCAGGCAGATGGGCAGGTGGACCACCACCTTCTAAATTATGTGAACAAATATTTATTCCTGTGCTGTGTGCCAGTCCCTGGCAGAAAGATGAGCAGGACATTCTTCCTGCCTCTGTTGAGTTTATAGTCTGACAGGAGAAAACATAACCGATAACTCTATTTCACAGTGAGCACTGCAGGAGACGCACAGAACTCGCGCTGTGGACGCACAGAGAGGTGGAAGCAGGAGGTGTGCAAAGAGGGCCAGGCCCCATGGTGGGTCTGACCGAGGTCCATGGACAGAGGGAGAGGTGGGTGTCAGCCCAGGGGGAGAGGAGGTGCTGAGCTGTAACTGGTAGGCGTGTTTGAGGTCAGCTATCTGGTTTCAATGGAAGTTTCTGGAATCTAGTGTGATTCCCAGCTGTTGAGAGCTAGTTCAAGACAGACTGAGGAGTTCCTACTATGTTTTGGAAGAACCCCGAAAAACGGACTGAGCTGTGAGGTGGGGCTGATGTGGAGTGTTTCCTGCGGGGCAGAGGGCAGAAGCAGTAGGCCTGCATAAGAGGGAAGAAAGCAGAGGGTCTCTGAGAGTTGGGAGCATCTCATCCTGGACACCTGAGGCATTGCTGCCTTTCTCCAGGACAGCAGTTCAACTCCTGGTTGCAGGTTAGGTGCTCAAGCAAGAAACTCCCCTTTTCATTTAAAAAATAACGCAAGTTTTGGGCTTTTGCAACCTGCAACCACGAGAGTTCTCTTACAATTTAATATAACCATTGACTGACATGAATACTCAGCTTCCTTTACTTTATGTATTAAAATACCACTATGAAAAAAATATCTTCCCTCCACCATTTCTCCCCTCACCTCCAAGAAGCAATATTCTGAAATTATGAAAGAGAAATTCAACTTAGTGGGGACACTGCGAGGAAACAGTTTGTTCCACAAAAGTAATGATGGTGTCCTCGGTGGAGAGGGTATGTGGTGCTCTTATTTAGGAAGTTTGGTGCTAACCTCTCCTTCTGGACAAGGAGACCTCACACTGAAGCTGGGTCCCTAGGTCCAGTCTTGCTTAGAAGTACAAGTAAGTCTTGGGAAAATGAAAAAGAAATAAATTTGGAGTTCTCATGAACAGTTTTCATAGAAAACCCAAAAGTGGTCCTAACTTTTGTTCAAGTTTGAGTAGCAATGAATTAATGAAAAGTAATATATAAACTTACTTTAACAAAAGGGTCTCCTCTCTTCCTTAAAAAATTTCCTAAAAGTAACTTGTCTGGTCTATCACCTTGGTATATGCTTCATGACTAAAAATCAAGTAACAAAAGGCACTAACATAGCAAAGTTACATTATGATCTTTGTATTTTATTGTAGAAACAGTGCCTGTCTGAAAGGTGAGGACTTGTTTAAAATGCCAGTTTTATTACAGCATTATTCAGGTACGGCGCAGCTGACACATCAGGAGGCAATTGCCACTGAAAAGACTTCACAGTGGAGGAGCACACCGCACATGGGTGGCTGCACGAGGAAGCACCAGCGCTGGTCAGAAGGCAAAGGGGCACGTGGAAAACTCAGGTGAGAGCGTTTATTGTGGGTTCCGAGGAGGCATGGGGCACACAGGCAGAGCAAGCAGGCTTAGAACAGCTAGTGCGTATCACTTCAGTGGGCTCTGGAGCACCGGGGCATTCCCGAATTGCCTGGAACCAGTCTTGAGGTGACTGGAGCAGACGGATGGTGGCCCAGAGTGTGAAAGCCTGACAAAGGAAGTAGTCTAGGGTGTGGACACTGCATTGGTTGGTTTGCACAACAAAGACACACCAGCATCCTCATTGCCAACTCTAGGAAGTGACTAACCCTGGGAGGGGCACTCCCTCACAAGGCAGCAAGGCATCAGAAACACATAGTTAATACAGGCCAGCACTCCATAAATCATGACCTTTGTCTTCTAATTCTAATGAAATACTTAATGCTACCTATGGTTCCTTTCTTTTTGATGTAACATTAATTTTATTAGTTTTAAGAGCTAATGGCCTGTGTTAAAGGAAAAGTATTAGCGATATGATGTGAATTCTTTGAACAATTTTATTACATTTTGCACCTCAGTAGTAATTTATATTTTCTGTGAAATACTAGAAAAATTCTTTGATGAGATTTTGCTCACAGTGTTGAAGTTGAGTAGTATTTACAGCTTGGCGTTCAAAGATTTCTTTCAATTTTTAGGAATGAGTTTATTGTGTTCTAACCAAAGGTTTAGACTAAGAAAAAGTTCTATAGCCCACAAGTTGTTCACCAAAGGTGGCAATAATTGTTGTGAGATGAATTAATGATGATAATTTTTATTTTTATGGTTCCTTGCCTGTTAATTTCATGGAATGTGTTATAGCCTTTCTGTTAATGGCACTTGACTTCAATTTTTGTAGAACACCACATGCTGGCTGCTACCTACTATGGTTCTGATAGGTTTGTGAGAGGCTGAATGAATTCAGTGTCTGTGGGGCTTCCTGATTCGAGTCCAGCCTACATATTTTACTAGATATGGGAATACTTGGTCCACAACATTAAAGCACTCGAACATTTTATATCATGTTTTGTTTTCTCTGCAGGCAAGTCAATGAACTTAGTGCTAAAATAGGAGGAAAACATGAGATGACTGTCATTCATTTTCAAGGAAACCACCTTTTACAGCATCACCGCTGTTCCTTCCCTTTCTCACTCCTGGATCACTGTGCACGTCTGTTTAACCAAATGACAGAGGCCAGGGAGAGATTTTTGATGAGAATCAAAACCAGTGCACTTACAACCAAAAAACTACTCAATCTAATCAATGAATTTGGCAAAACAGCGGGATACAAAGTTTTGTACTCAGAAATCAAAGGCATTTTTGTACACCAACAAGGAAATATCAGAAACAGAAATCAGGAAAAAAAAATCCCATTTGATAGAGCAACAAGAAAAATAAAATACCTAGGATTAAACCTAACCAAGGAGGGCGAAGACCTGTACTCAGTAAACTACAGAACACTGAAGAAAGAAATTAAGGACACAAACAAATGGAAGCATTCACGGACCAGAAGAATTAACATCATCAAAAGGGCCATACTACCCAAAGCGATGTATACATTCAATGCAATCCCTATTAAAGTACTAATGACATTATTTCACAGATATAGAACAAATATTTCAGAAATTTATATGAAACCATAAAAGACCCCAAATAGGGGCAGCAATTTTGAGAAAGAAGAACAAAGCAGGAGGGATCACAATACCTGATATCAAGCTGTATTACAAGGCCACTGTCATCAAAACAGCCTGGTACTGGCATAAGAACAGACACATAGACCAATGGAACAGAACAGAGAGCCAGAAATAAACCCAAGTCTCTATGGTCAAATAATACTTGACAAAGGGGGAAGAAGCATAAAATGGAGTAAAAATAGCCTCTTCAACAAATGGTGTTGGGAGATCTGGACAGCTTACATGCAAAAAAATGAAACTCGATCACCAACTTACACCATACACAAAAATAAAGTCAAAGTGGATAAAAGACTTAAATATAAGTCATGATACCATTGAAGTCCTTGAGAAGAACATAGGTAGGAAAATCTCAGATATTCCAAGCAGCAATATTTTCACTGATATGTCCCCTAAAGCAAGGGACATAAAAGGAAAGAAAAAACAAATGGGACCTCATCAAAATAAAAAGCTTCTGCATGGCTTAAGGAAACATTAGCAAAATGAAAAGGGAAACAACCGTAGAAAAATATATTTGCTAATGATACTTCAACAAGGGTTTGATCTCCAAAATATATAAACTCACATGACTCCACTCCAGGAAGACAAAAACCCAATTAAAAAATGGGCAAAGGACCTGAACACACTTTTCCAAAGAGGACATACAGAAGGCCCAGAGACATGTGAAAAGCTGCTCAGCATCACTAGCAATCAGAGATGCAAATTAAAACCACGATGAGATACCACTTCACACTGGTCAGAATGGCCATCATAAACAAAGCAACAAACAACAAGTGTTGGAGAGGATGTGGAGAAAAGGGAACCCTAGTGCATTGTTGGTGGGATTGTAGACTGGTGCAGCCACTGTGGAAAACAGTATGGAATTTCCTCAGAAAACTAAAAATGGAACTGCCTTTTGACCCAGCAATTCCACTGCTGGGATTATACCCTAAGAGCCCTGAAACACCAATCCAAAAGAACCTATGCACCCCAATGTTCATAGCAGCACAATTTACAATAGCCAAGTGCTGGA
>VMDR010019062.1:0-18648 GCA_007922815.1 Macrotus californicus
TATATTTTTTCTTTATTTCATTTATTTATTTTAATCCTCACCTGAAGATATGTTTATTAACTTCAGAGAGAGAAAAAGGGGAGATAGACAGAGACATCAATGTGAGAGGTAAACATTGACCAGGTGCCTCTTGTACATGCACAGACCAGGTGCTTCTTGTACATGCACAGACCAGGTGCTTCTTGTACATGCACAGACCAGGTGCCTCTTGTACATGCACAGACCAGGTGCCTCTTGTACATGCACAGACCAGGGATTGAACTTGCAACCTTCTGGTGTTTGAGATGATGCTCTAACCAGCTGAGCCACCTGGTCATGGCTATTTTTTCCTTTACATTTTAGTTTTCTGGAAAGCAAATAAATTGTTAAATATGTGCTGGATTTGGGTTTAAACATTAAAATCAAGAAATTCAGATTATGCTGGACATACTTCTCTATATTGTTCCATAAATGTTTTATGGTGCCTTTTTTTAAGTAGAAAGGATTTTTAAAAACTGAGTTTAAAAATTCTGTTATGGAAATTTCCTTTTTCAGCTAATTTTTATAATTAGAGGAGTTGACTTGAAATATATTTTTTGCCTCTTGAGGTATGTGAGTCTCTGGCTCTTTCTGAAGTCCATTGCTGTGTAAGGACATTCATAGGGAGTATATTAGGGCACTAAAAATTAGGAGCTCTGGCCCTGGCTGGTGTGGCTCGGTGGGTTGAGTGCCAGCCTGCAAACCAAAGGGTTGCCGGTTCGATTCCCAGTCAGGGCACATACCTGGGTTGTGGGTCAGGTAGGGGGTGCATGAGAAGCAACCACACATTAATGTTTCTCTCCCTCTCTTTCTCCCTCCCTTTCTCTCTCTCTAAAAATACATAAAATCTTTAAAAAAAATTAGGAGCTCTCATTTGCCTGCATTTAAAAGCTTGATTCTGAGTCTGAATTTTGATAGTTTTATTACCAAAACAAAGCTTCCTCATTCTGTTAGGAAAAAAAGTTGGTATTAAAGATTAATCTAACAAACATGTAATGGAATTGATTAAAAAACAGTTGCCCAAAATGCATTTATTTTAGAAAGAAAGCTCTAACTTTCAGTTACTGAAAATATACATCAAGTGCTGAAAATTCAGGATCATTCAGTAATAGCTACTTCTGTGTTTCACGACTGCCTATGGAATGAACATATAAAAACTGTGTGCCTCTATTTATAATCTAATTTCATCTTTCAGGCCAGTTTTTATCAAATTCCAGGGGAAATAAGACACTGCACATTTTTTTAAAAAGATTTGATTTATTTTTAGAGAGAAGGGGAGGGAGGGAGAAAGAGAGGGAGGGAGACATCAATGTGTGGGACAAAGATCCATAGATTGCCTCTCGCACGCCCCCAGTGGGGGACCTGGGCCACAACGCAGGCTTGTGCCCTGACCAGGAATGGGACCTTTTGTTTTACCAGACAACACCCAGCCAACTGAGCCACACCGGTGAGAGTGACACTGCCCATTTTTTAAAATGCATCTGTAGGGTGGGGATTGCCCAGGTGGAAAATGTTAATTTTGAGAACTATCTGCTTTTGAAAAGTAGTAATCTAACAATTAGGGCTATGGTAGGGAGTTTAATCAGCAAACCTTCCCTCAGGAACTCTGGCTGGGTTCATGAGAGTCCCTTGCAAGAATTAATGATGGAAACTTTATGGCTGATAGTCCAGCAAAAGAGATGGCACGCTTGTCTCAGAATGAACAAGAAGAAGGCTGGAGAGAGCAAGAAGGTGAATTTGCTCGGGATCTTGGTTTGGGCTGAAAGGAGCAGCTGTGGGAAGCTGGGCAATGACCCGGTCTGCCTAGTGCTGTGAGGGGAGTCAGATTGCTCAGTGTAGCTGTAATTACAAAAACTGCTAAACCACCTCGGGCTGGCTCAGAGGGCTACGAGTGCTAGGACTGCAGAGCGCTCAGCGCTGAGAAGTGGCAGTAAATGATGGCGGGAAGGGTCACACAGCAGGCAGGTGGTGACCAGGGAGAAGTCAAGTGGTATAGCTTTTCCCAAAACTTCCATAAAGACCAATAGGACCCAGCACACAAATGCAAAACTCCCATAGAACGGGAGGAACCTTCTGGAAGCAGAATTCTAGAAACTAGCTTGGTTAGGAGAGTAGAATAGAAAATAATTGTTGTTACTGAAGCTTTGATTTTTCCCTAAGGTGCTATATTCTGAGGAAAATAAGTGTTATCAGGTATGTAAAACATTGCTATATTTGTGTCTTCTATATTTTTCCTGAAGACAAAACATCACAAAATATTATCTTTAATTCTTTTATTTGTGTCTAGAAGTTTGTATGAGGTGCTGGAAATGTTGTCACATTGTTTATCCCCTACATCATGCCTGAGTGCCCTCAAATTGAAATGACAATACCTTCACAATGGTGACCTTAGGCAACTTTCTACTTTTTGATGATCATGTTTGGATTTGGAAAGCAGGTGCCATTTGGATAGTGAGGTTGAACGTTTGATTTGATTTGATTATGATTTGTTAACAGTCATTTTGTAGATAAGCTTAAGACTCCACAAAGGAATTGTGTTGCCTTACAGGTTTGTTAAGGGAGTTCCTGTTACGGGGGATTCCACAGCAGAAGATTGGAAAGCTAATAGAATGAAGTGTCCTATCTTCCCCTCCCCAACACAGCTGAATATATCAAAAGAGTTGTCCCCATTTTTCTCACTTTCTCACTTCTCAGTGCACTTTGGTCTGCCTTCCTCCATCGTTCCTTTGTTGAAACAGTTCTTGCCGAAGTCACAAATTGACCGAGTGACTATACCCAGTTTTCAGCTCTTATTTTACTCATTTGGCATTGTTAATCACCCCTCTCCCTTCAACATTCTCCTCGGTTTTCATGACTTCACCCTCTGACTAACCACGCTGTGTCAGTCGAAACCTCCTTTTCTTCTACCCATTCTCCTGTTGGCTTTAGTTGGATGGTTCCCTAATGCCCATACTTTTACAGTCTCATGTAAAGAAATCTCAAATTACCTTATTTTGACTGTGCTGTCTGTGTCCTGTTGGGACCCTCCATTGCCCCTGAGAAGAAAGGCGTAAACTCCTCAGCATGGCTGCCAAATCCCTGCAAATCTGCGTCTGCCTGCTTCCCACACCTACCTCCTTGCTTGGTTTCTGACAAGTATGATGAATTTTAAACAGAGCCGTTCTTTACAGGTATCCTTCATCATTTTAAACTTTGCTTAAATAATTGTAAAATAATTTCAGACTTACAAAAAAATTTCCAAAAATTATCCAGAGGGTCCCCACATACCCTTCACTCACCTTCCCCAAATGTTAACATCTTCAACCACAATACAGTGATAAAAATCAGAAAGTTAACTTTGATCCAGTGTGCTTATCTAATCTACAGACATTATTTAACTGTGTTAATTGTCCTACTAGTGTCTTTTTTTTTTTTTCTTTTTTGGAAACAAGATCCCACATTGCATTGAATTGTCATGTCTTCTTAGTCTCCTTTAATTTGGGACAGTTCCTCAGTCTGTTTATGACTTTAACACTTGAACCTAATACAGCTTTTTTTGAAGTTCTGAAAAGTATTTAATCTATCTGTCTTTATTCAGCTATTCCCTTCTTCCGCTCATCTTTTCCTAACAGTGTTGCTGGGATCCGAACCCTGGCAGTCTGATTCCCAACCCTGTGCACTTTGCCACTTTCCCCCTTGGACCTAGTGTCCGTGTGTTCACATGGTTACAGGCGTAGCATAACCACTCACAACGAGATTACTGGCACTCACCTACATTGTCTGTTTTCAAGGCAGCATCTCCACAAGCAAATCAAACAAATCAAACTGTTTGCCACAGTGCTCTTCGAGCTTCATTGCCCTTCCGTGTTTACAACTACTTGCTACTTATTGCAACTGAGTGCTTTAAATACCCTGAATAAAATTATAATCTTACTTTCTATGTTATAGTTATAACCTATACTTTTGTATTAATGATAAATTGAAGAAAGTATTGAGTTAAAATACTGCACATCAAGAATATTTCAGTCAAGCAAAACAGTCAAAATTTTGGACCGTATTTGAAATGTCTTTCTGATGTGTGCTGGGGACACTCATGAGGGCTTCTGAGTCACCCTTCGTCTGGAACACAGACTGCACTGCGAGGCATCAAGTAGAGATTTAGAGATACTGCTCAGTAACCAGGGGCAAGCCGTGCTTGCTGGAAATGTTGTTTAAACCTGACTGGTGAGTTCCCTGCAATTCCATGAAATATTTGCATCATTATAGGCTTATAGAAGTAGGTCCCAAAATATATGATTCCTAAGGAAATGTTGATGTAGAAATGATGGAAACAAGACCAAATAAAAGAAAGTGTTAGTACAGTCACACACAGTTGCTTTTATTAACTTACAATGTGACTTTACTAGAAAGGAGATCTTATTTGACTTTTTTGTTACATTTATTGGGTGACACTAATTCTCATTTGATGCAAACTAGATGAAAGCCTTCTCTGTGTCAAAAAAAAAAAAAAAATAACATCCTGACACTGATGGTTTGCACAAAATTCAAGCAAAAGTATTTATTGTGAGATCAATAAACTTCTTGTATCTCAGCAAGAAAAGGATGCAATCCATATAAATGAGCCACTGTCTAGAAGCTAAAAGACACCAGTTGGAACCAAAGAGATGAATATGTTCTCAAGATGATGTGGGCAGAGCTGAGAATGGGGGGTGGAGAGTTACAAGGTGGATATGGCCACCAGATGTCTCCACTTCACTGGGTTTGAATCTTTGTTTCTTGTTGACAGACAGGAGCTAATGGACGTAGAACTCACTAACAACATACCCGCTCTCCACTGGTCTTCCTGACTCTAAAGCAGGCTTTGTTTCTGGGGTGCACAGAAAGGCTCCCAAGGTTCCAGGTACCCCCTCCCCCCAGAAATAGGGAGCAAAATTTTGTGTATTTTTCTGCTGAGAATGTCCCATAAGAGTTTCGAAAGGGTTCATGACCACCACCCCCCCGCCCCGCCCCAACACACACACAAAAGGTTGAAAATTACTGCACTAAAATACTGCCATAGGGAAATACAGTCTTTACTTGACAAAGTATGTCAGGAAAAGACAAATACGGTCACTCTATCTTCTGCCTATATTTTGTAAAAGTTAATATGAAGTCTGTCAAAAGCCATGAAAGGCAAAAACTGGGACATGGTTTAAAGTACTTCTTGGTCGTTCTTCTGATATTGAATTGGAGAGACGTCCTGGGACTCTGGGTTGAGACCTAGTATTGTCAGGATGGGGTGCTGGGAGTCCAGTCTGGATTGGTAATCATATTTATTCAATGTTTAAGGAGTTTGAACTCATAAAAAAAGAGCACTGTTTTTATTTTATTTTTTCCTCTGTCATAAATGATTTTGAATTACTGTGTTATGTCACAGTATAATACACTTTAAAGAGCTGAATGAGACATGGGGTGTAATAATCTAGCAAATATGAATACGTTAGTAAAGATCATTCTGTTTTTAATTTCCTATATGTAAAAGTAACTTGGCAGGGTCTGAGTATGGGATTTCACTGCTTTAGATGCTGAGATAATTGAGCCTCAGTCTCGAGGTGGCTCCTTCTTTCTACCCTTAGTTATAGGACTTCTGTTCAGCTGGTCTTCAGATGCTTTTCCAGGTTGATTGTTCTGTAATTTAGTTGTGATTTTGATGTGGTCATGGGAGGAGGCAAGCACAGTGCTTACCTACTGGAACTCCTGCTGATTTTAAATAGAGGGAAACAGATTAATGGGTAGATGGCTGGGTGAAGGGATGGGGGGATGCATGGGGAGGAGAAATACTCAACGCCAACATTATCAAAGAGCCTACTGGCACTGCAGGAACTGCCTTAGTGCAGTGAGATGTCTGAGATATCTTGTTTTCCCCACTTCCACCCACCCCTACTCTCACCCACACCACTAGGTGGCGTCCAGATCCACCACACAATGACCAGACTTTTGTCTCCTTAGGCCTCTGCTGTCTACCTGAGCACCCACAGGCCTAGCAGTTATGCACCCAGTACTTTCCCTGAGAACCAGGCAAATCTCTCTGTGTTCCTGAGATAACATCTTCCTCTGAGGCCAGTCAGTTCAGGCCCTTATCACAGGCAATCCAGGGACCTGCTGGGGCCAAATGCTCATGACATTTTTGTAGCCTGATGAGGGTCCCTCCTATCCCTAGTCATTGCCCAGGATTTAGACACCCCACACCCATTCTTTCCTATAATCTCTTCCTGAGGCTCTTTTTTGAAGTCATCTTCCCTGACTCTACCTCCCGCTGTTCCTTCTCTGACATTTTTCTGCTGCAACGTCTGTAAGTCCCATTTTGAGATTTACTAATTACTCTACTTCTCAAGTCTTCACTGAAGTTTACTTCCTACCTTAACTGAAACCTGGTTTCCTCTGAGGATATAGTGTCTTCTGGAGCCATTTTGAGAGGAAGTTTCACACGTTTTGTGAACCTTAAGCGTTGGGTGATGGGGTTTGTGTCTTCTTCACTCACTGCCATTACTCTTCTGTTAAGGCTCTCATGTCTCAAAACCTCAAGTCCAGCTCTCCTGTCCCCTACTCATCCCCTATTGCCAACCCCCACTGCCGGTCATTCCCCTCAGTTGCAGGTCTGTGTTCATCTTCCCATTCCTAAGTACTCCCACCTTCCCAAGTGACTCTAATGTCCATGTGGATGCTTCGTGTCCGACCTCATCAGCAACAGGACGTTGTCTCTAGAGACATCTACCTTCACAGTCAGGCCTGCCACTTGAGGTCACCTAAGAACAACTGCAATCATAGATTGTTGGAACATCCCACACAGGGGAAAAGGCCTCTCTAAAGCTATGAGAGAAAAACCAAGAAGCCATAGAAGAAAAAATTAAAAAATAAAAAGCTGGGGGAAATATTTGCAAATCAATTCACAGACAAAGAGTTGTTTTTCTCAATTAGGAGGTCATATAAATCTAATAAACCAACTAAAAAAGGAATAGTTCACAGAAAAGTCAATACAAATGCATCTTTCAAACAGTGTACTTAATCTCACACATAAGAGAAACACAAATTTGAAACTACAATGAGATACTTATGTCTTATTTATTAAGACATAAATTAAGACAAATCAAGAAAGATCAAGACATTTAAGAATATGTGTGGTAGGGGGATGAATGAGGAAACAGTCACTTTCCAAACTGTTGAGAGTGTAACTTGCCCTGTGTGGAGGGCAATCTGGCAACATCTACCACAGTCACAAGGCATGGCTGCTTTGACCCAGAAATTCCACTTGTAGAAAGGTATATGTATGTATGTATGCATATTTCTTTATTTCTGTTATATTCTTCAGCTATAAGAAAAAGAAAGAATCGGGAAGCTTGAAAGTTCTACGTTTAAGATAAAGGAAAAGTAAGGTACAGGATAGGCAGTTAGATGCAACAATTTGTGTAAATTGGAACCCAGGCACGTGCCCTGTCTGCCCAGGAATCCAACTGGTAACTTTGTTTTGGTATGTAGGCTGGCGCTCAGTCCACTGAGCCACCCAGCCAGGGTGAAAAAATATGTATTTCTCTCTCTTAACTCTATCACCTTTGCTTTCCTCTTTCACAGCCAAATTCACCGCAAATATCACTTGCACTTCCATCCTGCCCTTCTTCTCCCAAACCTAGCTTCTGCCCCCTTGACATTTGAGTGTGCTCCCCCGCCGAGATCAGCAACGTCCCTCCTGCTGGCTACATTTATTTTACTTGACTTTAGGGGAACATATGGCACTATTGATACCACCTCACAGTTTCTTGAACCCCCCTTTCCTTTGGCTTCTGCCACCCAACACCTGTCTAGCTTCCCTCCCAGCCCTTTCTCTCTCAGTTCCCTGGATGAGCCTCCCTTCCTTTGGCCATGCTCTAAATGTGGTGTCATCAGGGTTCTACTCTGGGTCCTTCTCTCATCTCACATAGCATTAACCCTCACACTCTCATGTCCACTCCCTTGCCTCTGATGACTCCTAGCCATCTCAGTCTCAGGCCCAGATCTCTTATCCAAACTCACACACTCAGTGGCCACTGGGCATCTCCACCTGGGCATTGTATGGGCTGTCTGTTATGGGCCAAACTATGTCCCCCTAAAATGCATATTTTGAAGTCCTAACTTCCAGTTCCTCAGAATGTCACTTTACTTGGAGATAGGGCCATCAAAGAGTTAGGTAATTAAAGTAAAATGAGGTCGTTAGGATGCCCCTAAACCAATATGATTAGTGTCCTTATAAAAAGAAGAGATTAGGGAACAGACATACAGAGGAAATACCCTGTGAAGACACAGGGCAAAGATGGCCATCAACAAGCCAAGGAGAGAGGCCTCAGAAGACACCAACCCTGCCACCACCCTGATCTTAGATTTCTAACCTCCAGATCTTCGAGGGAATTTCTGTTGTTTAAGCTGCCCAGTCTGTGGTACATTGTCATAGCAGCCCTAGCAGACTAATACACTACATTAGCTTGAAATATCCCAACCCCTTGTCATGGCTCACCTTCTCAATTGCCCCTCACTCATCTGAGCCTGGTTATTCTTTGCAGGCCTTTTCCTAGCATCAAGTCAATCTTGTAGGAAGTGTTTCCTGAGTTATATAATGTTTTATAAAACACCCAAGTCCAGTGAATCAGAAAGGAGATAGGCGAAGTCACCTTATGGATTCATAATTAGGATTCAGGATACCCCGGTAGGGAAATGGTAGATCTCTTCTCCACAAGTCAACCCAAGAAAGCAGAAGCTTCAGAATATTTTCAAAATATTGTTTATTTTTAAAGATAATATTGAAATATTTAATAAAATGGTATCATAAATTTCAGTATGTAAAACCAGCAATAGTGCCCACATCACACCCACTTATTACCACAGCAGGAAGATCTTCAATCTCTTAAGCTACATTTTGAAACACGAAATACATTCTGGTTGAAAAACAATTTCCAGGATCAATGAAATTTATAAAGCATTGTGTTTATTTATGTTCTTTGTGTTGGCACCTGAACAAGGTGCGGTGATATCACTAACCCTCCAGGAGTCTGCCTCCTCGAGGTCACCTCTCCTTTGCCCCTCCCCCACACCATCTCTCCTGCCCATTGGCTTCCTCCCTTAGCTCCAGTTCCTTGGCTTAGGGCTTCTCCGAAGAGGTATGCATTACTCTCTGTTCTAATTGCTCTTCCTGGATCTTGGTGCATTTCCTTTCCATGTCTGATTCTAATTTGGAGCCAACCCTTCTATCTGTCTTTCTGGTGTGTAAACTCATCAAGAACAATGCCTTCATCATGTTGATTAAGAGTCATCCAACACATAGGGTCCCTTGGGGTAGAGGCTCTGATCTGCCTCATAAGTCAGTGGTCTAGACCATTGTTATTCAAAATGCGGTCTGGTCTCATCTGGAAGCTTGTCAGAAATGCAGAAACTCAGACTGCAATCCAGAACTATTGAGCCAGAATTTGCATGTTAAAAGATCTCCATTGATTCACAGGCACAGTGACGTTTGAGGGGCACTGATCTAATTGTCCATTATTTCTTCATTGTGGCAGTGCCCTCCTAGTCTTTAAAGTTTGGGAAGCACTGATTTAGTTGTTTTTGCTTCATATCATCATGGCCAGGCTGCAGAGTCACGTGGTACAGGCCTAGCAATATTTGTCTGAAGAACTTTCTGAATCTACCTTTTTCAAAAGGTGACAATGTAACTGGTAGGCCTTTGAGTCTTTGTAGCTGTTGAATTGAGACAGTTCAGAATGAAATGGTGTGAAGAAGGAATACCATGGACAGCGCTCCAGCACCGGTACCTGCTGTGGGAACTGTCTTAGGTGGTGAAAAGCCGGAATGGCTGGTGGCATGAGACACGAGGGGTTTGAATGCTGGTCTATCAGCACGTAGCTCTGGGAAGTAAACTTGTTAATATACCTCTCTGAGCCGTGGCTTCCTCACTTGGAAAATGGAGATGACAATACCTATTTAATACATGTTGCTTTGAGAAGTTACTGAAAAAAATCACTAAGACATGTAGGTGTTCAATAAATATTACTCCCTTCTCTTTTCTTGTAATACCTCAATTAAAATTAGTAGAACAAAGTCCTTGAAAACTGAAAATAACAAGATGCCTCTAGCTTGGAGGTAATGTTACGATGCCAAGGCGGTCAGAACTGGTGGTGGGAAGGGTGGCAGGAAAGATGCTCACTTGATTTTTTTCCCAGTTCCTCCAGCTTTAAATTATCCATGCTCCTGCTAAAATCTGTGTACATCATAAACTTCTGTGAAATACGATCCTATTCTTTGTACTTACAAGCCTTAAAAAAATGAACTTAAAGGGAAAAAAATTGAGCGCACACACATTTTGACAGATTTCCTGCACCGAGGAGGAAAGGAAAAACAAAACACCGCACATCAGGGAGTGCAGTGATAATGACTTAAAAGACTTGAAGCTGGGTCTGTCAGAAGGAAAAATCTGCTTGGAGTGCATTTTGTTACACCAGATATCTTTCCATGAGCACGTGGCCAAGACCTAAGTAATTGTGTAATGTAATGAGAGTGTTTTTACAAGTTCTGCAAAAAATAGCGCTTCGATGATGGCCAGAACAGTCTAATTCCCGACCTTGATCCGGGTCCTGGTAACCAGCCCCGCTGGGTGGCGTTTCCTGCCCGCAGCCTCGCGCGGCCCCAGGTGAGTCCTGCGCGCTCCCCGCGCTCGGGCTTGCGGGAGGGGCTGGAGCGTAGGCGGAGGGCGGGCCGCGGGTTGAGGGGACAGGGATCCGGGCCCTGACTGCAGCTTCCTTTCGTCGGAGCCGCTTTTGCAGCCGCATCCTCACCCTTTCCTAGGGCGTGCCGCCTGGAGGCGCGGAGCACGCCCCGCGCGCCCCAGCCCTGCAGCTCCGGCTGGGGCGGAGGCCGTCCGACCGCAGAGATGCAGGGCGGGGGCAGGGCGCGGGGTAGGTGACTTTATCCCGCCTCTGTTTCCCTGCCCCGGGGAGCAATGACATCACGCGGCCTTGTCCAGGCGCGGACACAAAGAGAGGCGCGGAGAGGCCGCTGCGGGGGAACCCGGCGGCCGCCCCTGCCGCCCTGGACCCTGGGGTCCCGCCGGCCAGGTCTGCCTCCCGTGGCCCAAGCGCTTTCAACTCTTCCTCTGCCGCCACCGCCTCGGTCGCCGCCGCCCGCGCCGCCGTCGCTCGGAGCGCGCAGCTAAGCCCGCGCCGGGCCGCGCGGGCCCCTTCTCATGCGGGCGCGGGCCCTGGGAGGGGCGCCCGCAGCCAGCCGCGCAGCATGCACTGGGGGGTTGGCTTTGCCTCGTCCAGGCCGTGCGTGGTGGATCTGAGCTGGAACCAGAGCGTCTCCTTCTTCGGCTGGTGGGCCGGGTCCGAGGAGCCCTTCTCCTTTTATGGGGACATCATCGCTTTCCCTTTGCAGGATTACGGTGGGATCATGGCAGGGCTGGGCTCCGATCCCTGGTGGAAGAAAACACTTTACTTGACCGGGGGAGCTTTGCTGGCCGCAGCTGCGTATCTGCTCCACGAACTCCTGGTCATTAGGTGAGCCGGAGAGTGGGAGGGCCCCGCGCAGGGGCGCCCGAGGGGCACTTGGCCAGGGCAGGGCTGGCGCAAAGAGGGGGTGGGGGGCGTGCCAGCCCCTCGGTCACGCTGCCGAAATGCTCAGAGGCCTGTACTTAGCTTTCCCCAGAGGCAGTCCACCTGGTCGTGAGGGGCAGTTTAGAGTTGACAGGAGAATTAAACTGGTATTGGGAGAGAAAAACATTTGTCTCCCAATCTTTCGGTGCTGAAAGCAAAAAGACTGGGCTATGGAGCAAAATAGTCTAATATGAAACGCCCTTAGGAAGATCCTAAGTGCAGTGTTTTTGCCACAAAAGAATTAGGCCCTGTAGAAATACTAAGTTACACTTTTCTGAAATTCCTTATTTGTTTATAGATAATAATGCTGGAACGTTAACCACTAACCTTATCTTTTACTTAAAGGTTAGTTCTCCACTATTCCTCCCCAAATGTTATCGTCATCCAAAAGCTGAAATTGCAAAAGGTCCAGAGACCTCTGTGCCCCTGTTGAGGATGTAAGGCCAGGTGTGGTGGTGTGCAGTGTGCTGTTTTGATGCACCCTGAACCTGGTTCTCTGCTAATCTCGTATTTAAAGCTAAGCACCGTCTTCAGGTTTAAATGCTGTTGTTGTGTGAGCCACAGGAGATCCGAGGACAGGGCTAGCACATGGGCCTGTTTGACAAGAACACGAGAGTCACCCAGTGCCGTAAACACTTGCATCGCCTGCCTGCTGTAGAATGTTTACAGGATTGACGTGGAAATACCAGAAAATGGAGGCTCTGCTGTTGGTACATCCAGCTGGACACGAGGTCTTTGTTTGAGTAGGGTAATGCCATAGGCTGCTGAGACAGTCCTTTGGCCAATTGCTACATTAAAATTTCTGTGCGTTTGAACCCTCTGTCACTGGGAAATGACTAGAAGCAAGCAATTTTCTGTCCCTGTTGGCCAGTATTTTGTAAATACAGAGAAATGGGTCCACACTGCCTTTTTCCAATGGGAGTCCTACATAGTAGGATGTAAACAAAGACAGTGACTGGTGACCTTTAACAGGCCTGCAGGCGTTCCAGGAGGACACTATGACAGGCTAACTTAGATATTGTGAATATTTCTAGTCTCAGAGGGTGGGGAATCATTTATGTCTGGGAAAATGTATTGGCTTTCATATTTAGTCACAATTGAGAAGTTTTATTTTCATCTTATAAACTGACTGCTCTCACTTAGCCCAGTGCCTTGAATCTAGTTGAACCAAATAAAAAAATTTTAAGTGAAATTATCTTTCTAGATTATTTTATGTTTTTGCTACTTTTAAAACCATTTCAAGTTAGGCTTTAAGCTGTATGAAAAACTAAAACATTTGTGCAGTAATTTAAATGGTAACCCCATTGTTTCTCAATTATATTCTAGTCCAAAGACTTTTCAGGATCCCAAACCATGTGGCTTCTCACCAGTTGTTCACTTTGTGGAGCAAGGGAAGGCACAGCTTCACAGGACTGAGTGCAAACCTTGCTTAAATGACCTTGCAGAAATAGCAAGGAGCTCAGAGCTCACCCTGGGAGCAGGCCACACCCTGGTAGGTGTGGTCGCTGGACACAGAAGAGGCCTGTGGACACAGATGTGTCCTTCCCTGCTTAGGGGACTACTTGGATACTTACTTAGTTGAGGTGTTTTTAATCCTTGGTTTATTCACTTTCGTTTCTTGACAAATGCTTAAATTGAGTTGGAAAATCCTGTTACAATGTAAGTAAAAGAAGTGCCTGCCCATTTTTGAGCCGTCAGCAGGGGTTCTGCATAGCAGTAGTGCTTTACTTGCGTGATTGCTTTTGTTCCTTTAAACTGGCTTTGGATGCTTGATCCCCACTTTATAGGTAAAAAAAGAGGGGCCCAGGATGGTTAAGCAACTTGCCCAAGATCACACAGTAAGAGCAGTAGGATCCAGATTGAGGTCTGGGAATGTGCATCTGCTGAGCTTGAACTTTTTTTACCCTGCCTTCTAGAGAGTACCAAATCTGAAAGAGGTTTTGATGCGGGGAGAGGAAGAGAAATGTAGAGAACCGGGGCAGGGCTCAGGGAAGGCAGGCCTGTGGTAAGGACCTGAGTTTCTGACAGTCGTTAGGGGCTTGGAGGGCTAGGGGGGAAACTGAGGCTGGGGACTGAGGGTCACAGGTTGCATGATAGAGACCTCCACTTAGGGTGAAATCATCAGTTTTCTGTGTAGTTTAGGGAAAACACAAAACAATGCAAAATATGTGAATCGGACAGTACACTTTGAAATGGCTGCACTAAGTTCACTGGCAATTACCTAGCCTTCACCACCCTACTTAGATTTGCTTCTGTATGGACTTAACCTTAATGTATGGTTATGTCTCCAGAGTGGATGGTGAAGTTGACAGGTGAGAGTTATTTACAAAGTTTCATTAATGAGTATAACCAAAGTAGGTATTTTGGGTTTTATTCATGTTTTCCCTGCCACAATATTTTTAAACAAATGTAGTTCCAACCCCGTGTGTTTTCTCTCAGTGGAGGTAGCCTACCAACCATCTTCAATTCAATTTGGCATTTGGAAATGTATTATTTGCAAATTGAATGACTAAATTAATGACTTTTTACTGGTAGTCATTTGCACATGGGCTCAGCCTGTCCTAGAACACTTAGGGAGTCAGAGCAGGGTCATCTGACCTCCATAAACAGCTCCTCAGCCGGACGCAGAGGCATGTGCGGTCACCTGTGATGTCTGTCCCCACAGGAGTCGGGGCTGGTCTCGCTGCTCTCTAGGTGTTTTCTTGTACAACTCTCATTATAAGGTCACTTTGTAAAATACAGCTGTCTGGGAAACAGGTCACCTGCTCCTCTGATCCTGAGTTGGAGAGAGGTTCCTGATGTGTGGAGATAGGGCTCTGGGGCCAGACTGGGTTCAAATTCACTCTGCTTTTAATCAATCATGTGACCTTGGATTAGAGAGTAACCTTCTTGGCTGCTGGGTTTTCTTATTTGTAGAATAGGGATGGTAATAGTAGCCTTCCTCATAGAGTTGATGAAATGAGTTAACACATGTGAAATGCTTAGCACACATATAGAGAGCATACAGTAAAAGTTGGACATTAGTTACTGTAGACTTTCAATCAGAAAGTTCTGGGCTTGAGTGGTCGGGGTCCAACTGGCTGTTGTAATAAAATTAACTGAGGAATCGTCCATTTTGGTGTAGTTGATGTGCTTAAGAACTAGGGAACTGGAGCTATTCATAATTTGATCTTAAATTGATATTCCTTGCGCAAGTTATTAACCTCTCTGAGCTTCAGTTTCCCTGGCTACTATAAAATGTGAGTATAGTATATACTTAAAAATATACTAAATTTAAACTATAGCAATATCTACTCTATAGTGTTACTGAAGTCATTTAATATGCATGTATACAAAGTCATTGGCATATGTGCTTGCCACATAACATCCATTCTGATGACATGGCCCAAGTTAACCAATAGAGTGAGATTGTTCTGGCCAGTGGCTCAGGGGATTTTATATTTATCTCCTAACCTTCCAGTTCTTAAAATTTGCCTGGCTAATTTACATGAAAATACTACTCCGTGACTTGAATTATTTAACTGGACAAAATCAGTTAGTTGTCAAATCTACGATTTGCACTTTCTAGGAACAAAGTCTAAATGGCTTCTTAATGTTCATACCTGATCTTCCAAATACATCATCTAAATGAAAACCTGTGTTTCATAGCAAATATTGCCAGAAAGCAGTAAATCTTTTTATTCTTTTGACCAATATTTTCGAAATGAGCCATTCTTACCTCCTGAAGTGGAATGGGCACTCGATGGGTAGAATTCTCCAAGTGAGTTTGTTACATGGAGTGGAGATGCTGCGGTAAGTGATGATGATATGAAGAGCTTGTTTTTGCTTGCTTAGATAGAAGCTCTTGAGGGACTAAACTAGGAACAATGTGAGGGGACCAGAGTCTCAGGGAAGGCCAAGGAGAAGAGTGGGAAGTGTCTGTGAAGAGTGCAGGAGGGAATTACAGAAGGTTCCTGTGGTGCACGAGTGGAGCTGTGTGGAATGACGAGATTTTGTAGCATAAGGGAATAAGACCATATCTCTTTGAATAAGAATAAGGTCCACCCCCTTACATAATGCCTGGTAGCTCACCAAATGTTTACAGATATTAACTTTCTTAATTTTCAAGAAAATAATCAACACAGAATAGGTACGGTTCTCACTTTTCCTGTGAGAGAAGAGAAGAGGTTGAGGGTAGCATGACCGGTAGAAAGCAGGACTTGGACTTGACCCCAAGTGTCCCGATGTGGAATCCAGTATTCATTTCACTTCTTGATGGCTATTGAACACCTGTACCAGGGAAGTCCTCCCCACCCAAAAAAGTAGCCAAAGAAAAGATAGATGTGTGGCTGAGGCAGAATAACGGGAAAATGGAGGGGCACTCAGATAAATGCTGTGTGGTAGAAGTGGGGACCTTGGGGAGGTGGAGGATGAGATAGCCCAGAAACCAGGTTCCTTGGCATCACAGGTGAAAGGCCAGGTGAAAGAATGGAGAGTTAGAGAGAGGGATGGGAGTACTCAGCGTCTCAGGTCCCCTGAAGACTGGGGTCACGGTAGATAAATCAGCGCTTTTACTTCAGGGTTCTGTGGATTAGTAGACTGTTTCATGGTGCAGTCTAGTGGTCAAGAACTTAGGCTCTGAGCACCTCGTTCAGTCTAGGCTTTGCTGTTTACTAGTAATGTGACTTTGGGCAAGTTAACCCTCTGTGACTCAGTTTCCTCATCTATAAAACATGGATAACAGTAACACCTACCTCATGAGGTTATTGTGAAGATTAAATGAGATAATACCTGTGAAGCCCTCAGAACAATGCATGACACATAATAAGCCCAGAATATCATTTTTTTTTTAGGATATCATTTTTATCCATCCGACTTGTCCCTGGCAGGTAAACATAGCCAGTAAGGGGCCGAGGGGGACCTCTATGCTAGAGTAGTCTTCCTGTCTGTCGGTACCACACAGAGGTGGATATGTAGTTACTTTTCTGAGCTTTTGGGGTGATGGTATAACAGAGGTTCTAAGGTTCTTTTGTGTTTCAAACAAGCTCCCACTTTCTTAGTGCTTCTGGGTGAGGTAAGCCCCGTGACAAACAGATCTGCTTGTTCATTGAGGAGCTACAGCCCAGCTCCTTAAGGTTCTGAGGAACTAAAGGAACCAAATGTATAACATGTGGATTGTTCTTTATTTCTGTTTTGGGTTTAACAGGAAACAGCAAGAAATTGACTCCAAAGATGCTATTATTTTGCATCAGTTTGCAAGACCTAACAATGGTGTCCCCAGTTTATCTCCATTCTGTTTGAAAATGGAAACTTATTTAAGGATGGCTGACTTACCTTATCAGGTACTTGTGTGCAAATATGTTTTATTCTCCTCATAGCAATGTTGATTAGAGGGCAGTACCTAATTTCACATGGCGGGGAGGGCTGGCTCTCCGTGCTAGAGGGGTGAGCACGAAAGCAGCAGTGCGCAGTCCTGGATCGCATGGGCTGGTGACTTTTCTGTCCAATTTAACCTGGGATCAGAAGGGTTATGAGCTTTTGTAGGGTTCAGGGCCATGTTATTTTTTCCTGACATAGAGTGTAATTTGGTTAAGAGTTTGGATAGGCTCACTGGGCAGCTTTAACCAAGGTAGGTACACCATTGCCTGATATGGTTTTACCCTTTAGGTTTCTATTTATTGGCTGTATTGTATTTTGTCTCCCATGAGTCCTGGTGGCCAGAGCACCCACATGCCACCAGGGAGATGTGTGCAGGTTTTGTGAGAGCTTTCCCACAGTGTTCCATGCTTGATGTGGGTCTCAGATCCCCTGGGACTTTCAGGGAAACACTAGCTCAGTTCAGCATTGGAGAGGAAACAGAGGAAGGTACAGGGCACACATTTTTCTCCGTGTAATGCTTGAGCTGTGTCTCACAAATTTGACAGGTATGTGTTTTCATTGTCATTCAGTTCTATGTATTTTAAAAAATTCTCTTATGTTTTTCTTTTTCACCTAAGTTCTAGCCAAATGCAATTTTGTGAAGCTTTTATTTTTGTTATTGTTTTTTAATTCTGTGATCAGAGTAGGTAGTCTTTGTGATATTGATTCCTTGGAATTTACTGACCCTTTAGCCTAGTGTGGGGCTGTGTTTTATAAATGTAAAAAGTAATTGTGTATTCTCTGTGTGGGTGTATAGCTCTATGTCCTTGCACAAGCATATTTAGTGTATTGTTTAGATCTTCTATATCTCTGCTTATTTTTTGTCTGCCTGTTCTAGCAGTTTCCGAAAGGAATGGGTTAAAATATTCAAGTGTATTTGTTTATCTCTTTCTTCTGTCATTCTGTCAGTTCTTTCTTTAAGAGTGTTTATATATTTGAAGTTATATTGTTAGGTTCATATAATATGAAAGATCACGTCTTTTGCTTTTTTGTTTCTTTATCTAGTATATGTCACACATATTTGCCCCTTACAATTTTTTTTAACCTTGAATTCTATATTATCAGTTATTGAGAATGATTTTTGAGCTTTCTTTTGGCTCCTATTTGCTTGGGATATCTTTCTTTCCTCTTTCTTTCTTTCTTTCTTTCTTTCTTTCTTTCTTTCTTTCTTTCTTTCTTTCTTTCTTTCTTGTGTGCATTTGTCTTTTGTAGGCAATGCATTGCTTATTACCAATAATTACCAATGATTTGGTGAATTTAATACATTTATACTTGTTGTTTTATTAGGACTTATTTCTAACATCTTATTTAATGCCTTTCTTCTTACTATTACTTTGTTCTTAGTTTTTCTCATTTCCTGCTTTCCAATGATAGCTAATTTTTTTCTGTCATTTAAAACAAATTCTGTCTTCCGGCCAAGATGGAGGCGTAGGTAGACACCCTGTGCCTCCTCGCACAACCAAAAGACGGACAACAACAAATTTTAAAAGAAAAAACAACCAGAACTGACAGAAAATCGAACCGTATGGAAGTCCGACAACCAAGAAACTAAGAAACATACATCCAGACCGGTAGGAGGGGCGGAGAGGACTCGCGTGGCGGGGCG
>VMDR010019063.1:0-18636 GCA_007922815.1 Macrotus californicus
GGCAGGGTGAAACGGTGCCGCTTGTTGACAGGGTGGGCCTACATTCCCAGGACAAATCAGTAAAATAGGTGACTGACTGCGAATGGGTGCCCAGGTGGCAGACAGTCATCTTGAAGTAAAGGACCTGTGATGAGCACAAGGAAGTTTTTCCCAAGCCCATTAGAGCCCAGTCATCTCTTTTTTATAACTAAACAATTCTTAAAAACAAACTAGCTAACATTTTGTAATAATCTGACACTATTTTTTTTTAAAACCTAAAGTCTCATTATTATTCAAATACTTCTGTAATAACCTCTATTATTTTAAGTGGAAATCAAAGGTTACAGCTCCCTACACAGGTAACTTTTAAAAATTAGTTAATACACAACTGTATTCTGGAATAGAAAGAAAAGAAAGGAAGTTTTTCTTTTAAAAAATGGGTTGTGGTATAAGAAGTCAGGTGACGTAGTAAGTAGATGTATGAATGCAAGGTTATGCAGGCGGGTACTGCATTATGATTATGGGATATCAGTGTCTCAAATACCACGCTCTTGTGAAGAGCTATTAACAATGTATACTTTTTCCTCTTTGGCTTGCTTGTTGCACTTTTAAAAAATGTAGTGTATCTTAACTGAAACCTTGCAAAAATACTTTGTGTTTACATCTAAAATGAAATTGTGTCTAAATTCAGAGAACCGTAAACCAATTTTCAGTTATGGGGATGTTTCGCGGGACTTTTGGGATGTCTGACACTTGGGACAGTTATTCGTTTCGTAAGCCTTTCCATGTGTGGATGTGGTCTCTTCTCCCTGTTCTTCCCCTGTTAAACACCAGTCAATGTCACCTTATCATAACAACAATCAAGCCCTTCAAAAAACAATGTCATCTAGAGACCTGTATGCTCCGATGAGAGCCAGCATGTGAACAAGACGTGTCCAAGACGGGCCGTGAGCCACCAGGCTGATTCAGTGTTCCAACTCAGTATGTCGGGGAATGGTGAAGGGTCTGTGAGGTCGTCTTGAAATTCTTAGTAGTTTAATCTTCCAATGTGGGTGTTGTAAGACCACTGGGGTGTGGAGCATGCGCTGGATGCTTGGAGCACCCTGCCAGGCCCCCACCTCTGTAGGACAAGGTCTTGGCTGCTGGCTTCCCTCCCAAGGCCCTGCCGTGCCTGAAGCCCCATACTGCCCGCTGCTGTTCTTTACCTGGAGTAGCGATTGGGTCGCACTGAAGAAGGGAAACTCACATTTTACTGACCCTCTCAGACTGCAGGGGGGTCCTGGGCCCAGACACAGGGAGGATGGGCCTGGGCCAGCAGCACCTCGCATGCAGGCAGTTCATCAGGGGCGAGCCTCTTGGTCGTCCCTGAACCAGGTACCGAGGGTGAACCAGCTCACAGACTGGTATCCCCTCAAAGTCATCCATTTACCCTGGGTGGGACAATAAGCCTTTGGGAAGGAAAGATGAGCTTCCCGGACCCCAGCTGGGGCCCAGAGCTTCCTCCCAAGGATGGAGGAAGGAAACCAGCACGCACGCAAGCACGCACACACATTGAGTCCAAGGGCAGTGATCCTGGCAGCCGTGAGGGTCTACACTTGCCCTGTGAGTGTCTCTGTGTCGAAGGGAGCATTACATTCAATGACAAATACCAACCTCCAAGACAAGAAAAAGTTGTATATATTTGTACCTTAGATGGACCATTTGGTTGTGTTTTGAATAAAGGACCCTCCCGTTTCATGGGACCTCAAAATGATGTAGTCTGTCCTGGCCAAATTCCAAATACCTAGACCCAAATTGGGTCTGTGTCTGATGTGGTTCACAAAGCACAGTGCCCTCCAGATCCACCCATGTTGTCTCAAATGGCAACCTCTCTTCTTATGGCTGAACACTACTGTGTGTGTGATGGGTTACTCGCGATGTTAGATACAGATAGGTATCTCTCTCTATAGAGATACGTGGTCTGTATAGATACATCTCAATGTATATTTCCCATTTTCTGTATCTGTTCATCTGTTGATGGACATTGTGGTTGTTTCCATATCTTAGCTCTTGTAAATAATGTTGCAATGAACATGGAGGTTCATATATTGTTTAGAGTTACTGTTTTCATTGTCTTCAGAGAAATAGAAGTGGAATTGCTGGATCATCTGGTGATTCTATTTTAATCTTTTTGAGGAACTTCAATGCCATTTTCCACAGTGGCTGCACCAATTTATATTTCACCAACAGTGCACAGTGGATCCATTTTCTCCACATTCTCACCAACACTTGTTATTTGTTGCCTTTTTTATACTATTCATACCAACAGGTGTGAAGTGGTATCTCATTGTGGTTTTGGTTTTCATTTCTCTGATGATGAGGGATGTTGAGCACTTATGTCTTCTTTGGAATAAATGTCTATTCAGACCCTTTGTGGATTTTTTAATCTAATTGTTTGGCTTTTTGCTCTTGAGTTATATGAGTTCTTTATATATTTTAGATATTAACCCATTACTAGACATAGGACTTACAAATATTTTTTCCCAGACACTAAGATGCCTTTTTATCTTGTTGTTGTTTCTTTCTTGCTGTGCAGATTTTACATTTCGTGCTGCCCCACTGATTGATTTTTGCTGTTGTTTCTTTTGTTTTCAGTGTCAACCCTTGAGATTTATTTAAGAAACTAGGACATGTTTCTTTATATATCTTGTAAATCGACACTTGCATCTGGAGGGTTGATCAGATTCAGGTTAGATTTTTACGGAAATAATGTCACGTAGGTGCTGCTGTGTTCTTCTACCAGGGGGCATCTATGGTTTGGTTGTTCCTCTGCGTGATGATAGCAGGTATCTATGTTCAATGTTTGTATCAAAACCTGATGATATTCTAATATTTCTTCTCCATTTTTTAGCTGGGCTACCTCTGTTCTCAGAAAACTATTTGATTATCCAGTAGTACAGTTTGTATAAAACAGGCAGGATGAATGCTGGATTCTTTCCCTTCATTTGTCATTTCAAAATAATGAGTTAGTTTATTAGCAACCTCCAGCAGAGACTAAGTGTCTTTATTTTAAACACATATTATGAGCTCGTGGATTTAAACATATTTTATGTTACAATTCATTATTGAACTCTTCTGCAATAGGGGTTTGTTAGATAAATTATGGCATTCTGTACAATGGAGTAGTAGTGTATTGTCACTGAAGATAAGGATGTAAGTGTAGGTTATTCACCTAAAAGTTATTCATGATATTTTACTTAAAATAATTTTAATGTTAAATACATAATCCTAGTACCAAAGGGAATCTAATGAGAAATTTCTCTTTCACTGTTGTTCCCAAGCCACCGAGTCCCTCCTAAGCACCCACTAAGTGTGGGGGTCCTCTGTAGTCTTCCAGATGCGTTAAAGCTGGTCATCCAGCTGTGCACTGGCGTGGCCATATCCATCATTAAGATAATTAAATGCTTCTGTAAGTTTGTTACACAGTCACTTCCCTGACCCCATATACTCTCCTTTCTCTTTGGGGCACTCCAGCCCCTCCCCCATCACCCTGCAGATGTTGCCCACCATCCAGCAACCGAGGGTGAATGCCTGGGGTCCGAGGGAGCTACAGTGCCCTGCTCAAGCTACAGTTTCTATCCATTCTATTGGTCTTTGCCTATTTTGTACAGTTGCACATATTTTAAATGTTGTGTCTGGAGATTTTTATAGGATCAAATCCATTATATATATATACTTAAGGAGAGAAGTCAGATTATAGAAAAATATAAATATACAATTAATACATATTAAATTTATAAAACATATAAACTTACATTTATAATATAAATTTAATGTTTAAATGAAATATATTCTGAACTGATGTGTAAGAAAACATTAAAAGTAATTTTCTCTGGTGGCATGATTATGATCGATTTTTTTTCCTTTTCAAACTTAACTGCCTTTCCAGATTTGTCTACAATAAACACATTATTAATATATCAAAAAATATACCTAAGCTGGTTTTATCTGATCAAACTAAAATAGATATAATATATAAATATTTTATGTACTGTAAATATTTACATAAATATTTGTGTTTTGCATAAATATTTATATTTTTATAAATATATAAATTATATCTTTTTAAGGTAACATTAACATTTCAACAGCTCCACCTGCTGGTTGCTGACAAGAGTTTATTTTCCAATATTTCCATATTAGTTTTTACTGCAGCCAGGAGGAGACAATGAATTCCTGTAATTAAACAAAGGATGCTTCTTACATTCTATGAACAATAAGTATCAAGAATCAAGTTAATTTATCTGGGATGAAACATGGCACAAAAACAGGCTGTTTGCCTAGAACAAACACATAACATTGAAAATCTATTTGGTGTTTCTGGCTTAGACTGGCAATGCTGATTTTTGTGGATTGTGCAAAATAAGAACACCGATTAGTGATTATGGATATGCATGAAACATGTGTTAGAATTTCATGTGCCTTTGCACAACTATTCAGAGCTGCAGCCTAAACTCTCCTATATCATTCTCGTGATTTTTCAAGTGAAATTGCTCTTGGTCTCATATCTCTTTATGATTTCCTGAAGTTGAATAAATGATAAGTGCTTTGCTAAACACAAATCTCTCTTTTTAGATGGTAGTGAGAGGTATGATATTTTGTATAAATATCTCTCAGTGCTCTAATTTTGGAACTCTTAAAATAGATCTATCATTATGTTGAGATGAGACCTCTAAGATAATGTTTAAAAAAGAAAGAAATTCAGAAGGAAACTGCTTTAGCTATAATGAAGCAGCATTATAAGGCAGGCAAAGATTATGTCCCAACCCCTTCCCCTAACTTTCCCTTGTGGCCTCCTTCTGCCTCCTAGCTTCCCCCCTGGCTGAAAATCCCTGCGCCTTTCTCAGCCCTGCATCTCATATCTCTCTCCACAGAAAGAAAACAAAAACAAAAATAAAAAACAAAAAAAGTCATGCTAATGGAAAGCTAGAAGAACAGCGTGGGCCCATAGGCACGTGCAGTTTTGCAGATTTGGGGATTCCTCCACCCCACCCCAACCTAGAACCACTGCCCTACCCTGCAGGTGAAAGTAGACTTCTTCCAGGAATATGTGCACTTTAAAGAGTCTCAGGATGGGCACAGGGCTGAAATGCAGGGGTCTGACCCTGGGAGGAGGGATTCTAGGCACTGGGAACTGAGTTAGGGATGAAGGTGGGGGAGGGCCCCTGTGTTTTCTCAGTGATGGCAGTGTTATGAATAGGGTGTGACTTCAGGCGCTGGAGAAGACTGCCCCAACCCTTCACCTGAGGCCCTAATGCCTCACGTATCACAAAGTTAATGTCTGCTCAGCTTCATCTCCGCTCATAAATACTAATGGGCTAATCATTGGTTCTTTTTCAAGTAACACGACCATATTTCCACATGTGTTCTGCACTTCCAATGCCTTAACCCAAAGAATTCGTCTGGTGGCAATCTCAGCACAGCCCGCTACAGGCTGGCAGGGGCGTAAATTCAGCTTGACTGGACTTCAAATTACACGGAATAAGTAGCAGTCTATATCTAGGTGGGGTTCAGTCTCGTCATTACTAACTATCCATCATGCTTTACTATGTATGATAAACGTTTTGCTGCTCTTGGAAGTGAAATGGTAATGTAAAAAAGGAAAATGATATATTTGCTCTGATCAGTCATGGCCTTTCAGAAATTCTCTTTCTGTTTTTTTTTTTTCTTTTTATACACTGATACATTTCTTACTTCCAATGCATTTTGAAAGTGATTCTGACTTACAATATTTTTAATGTTCGGATATTTCAATAAATATAATTGCAAACACTAAGTACTGTATTTCCAGAGGACTATACTCATGTAGCATTTAATTTACTTCTTAACCTGCACATTATTTTGTTTCAAATGGTAGAAATTCAAAAAGGCCAGAAGATGAATTCCCCCCTAGGCCCTGCAGAAAGGAATGCAGCTGTGCCAGCATCTCGGTTTTAGCTCAGAAAAGCCCCATGCCCATCCTCTGAACAACGGGACTGTAAGGCAAATTTATGATGTTCTAAGCTACGAATGTTGTGATTACTTGTTAAAGCAGCGATAGAAAGCTGGTACAGGTGGTGATTGGATCTGTGGTCCTTTATCATCAAAGGTAATTTTCCTAACCAAGGCTGTATACAATCACCATTTTAAAACATCATTCCCATATAATTTCTTTGTCAGAGTAGACAATGTTCACAACTGATTTTTGAGTGATTTGTTTTTTAACAGAATTAGGCCACATTCAATTATATTGCTCCTGATGAATTGCAACTAGCTTACTTTTTGGACTTTATTTTGATTGGATTGGTTTTAAGCGTACAGTCATTTCCCATATACACACTGGCCCCCTCATTCGGATACTTTAAAAGTCCTAAACATAGTTTATTTTTTGTTTTAATACCAGTTTCACATTCCAGCAGTTTTCGTAAACAGTGTTGCTTTAAATGAAGGTTTTCATGACTAATTTTTGTGAATCCATTTGCTGTTGTATAAAACATACAAAAAGTTTCTCTTGTTAGGAACTATACGTCTCGTTGAGGCCTTAAAGATTTTTCTTCTTGCTCCGTCCTAACAGTAATTGCCACATCAACTCCTAACATACTCCCCGACGCTGCAGGAGCATGGAGACGCGAGTCTAGGAACACACCCCCCTGGACGTCCTTGCGGTCTTCAGACTGTTTCTCCCGCCAGCAACGGCATTTGTGGCAACAAAACGAATAAATAGGATGCTTTGTTGCAGGTTGTGTTAACCGTGCTCTACCCCCCGCCCTGCCTAAACAACTGTTGAAAAGCAGAGAGCTGTGGCATTAAGTAAAATCGTTGACACACGCCTGTACAGAAGCTATTTTATGGCATTTAGAGATGATTAGGTCGGAGTTCCTAAGGAGCAAAGTAGGTAATGCCAGTTTTATTTACTTAGGACAACATCAGTACTCCATCTCAGTGTTGTTTTTTTTTCATGCCCAACTTTTATCCAAAGAGTTAGGGATGGATGACGATTTACGTGGCTTTCGAAAGAAGTCAGGAGAGCCACAGAGGCAGGGACAGCACCTCCAGAAGCGGGTCTCCCCACGACCAGGCCCGCAGCGGCGGCGCCGTGGCCGTGCGGCTGCGTGCGCGCGCGCGCGCGCACGGGCGAGGCGGAGCGGAGAGCGGCGCGCGCCCGCGCTGTCGGGTCGGCAGGGGGCGCTGCGCCCCCACGCCGCGCTCTGCCTGCCCCCGGGTGCCGTCCGCGGCGGTTCGATTGGAGCAGCCGCCGAAGAGCGCTTGGCGCCATTTTGAAGCGAAGAGGAGGAGGAACGGCCGGGCTGGCTGCGGAAGGGGAGGGGGGGAGGAGGCGATTGGATGCGGCGGCGGCGGCGGATCCCGGAGAGCAGCGGAGTGAGAGGAGTAGCGAGTCGGGCCCCCGGAGGTAGGAGACGATTCAGCTAACGGAAAGGAAAAGTCTCTCCTTTCTGGCCGCCGTGCTCCATTTTCCAGCGCCCGCCACCGCGGCTGTGTCTGGCGGGGCTCCGCGCCGCCCGCCTGCCAGGCGAGCCGAGCTTGCCGGCTTTTGAGACTGCAGCCGCCGGCGACCTAGCGGCGGCCCGGGCCCGGGGCGGCGGGGCGCCGGCCGGGGGCGTGGGCTGGGCTGAGCGGTGGGGGTGGGGAGGCCCCGCGGCCGGCGCGCGCCCTCCACGCCGCGGGCTCCGCCGCAACCCGGCAAATTGAACTTGCCGCCCTCGGCCCCGGCCGGGGCGCCCGCGGCGGCGAGGGCGGCGGGCGGTGACCTTGCGCGCGGGCCGGGGTCCGCGCCCGGCCGCCGGGCCGCCCCTCCCCCCGCGCCCCGGCTGGGGCCGGCGGCTGTTTCCCCGGCGGCGGCGGCGGCGGCGGACGGGCGGCGCGGCGCTCCTGTTGAGTCCTCGCGCGGGCGGGTTTTCCCCCTTCCGGGCGAGGGGCGGGGAGCGCGGGACGCCGGGCCCGGCCGAGCCCAGCCCCGGCGGCGTGCGGGCCTCGGGGTGCCTCGCGCCCTCCGCCGGGCCCCCGCGCGCTTCGCCTGCGCCGCCCAGCCTGCGCTCGGGGCGAAGGAAACGCGCCGCGCGGTGACATTTTCCCGCGGCTCCCTGCCAGAGGGCGGATAAAGCGCGCTCCCCGCGCCTCTCGGCGCCGGTGTCGGGGAGCCAGAGGACCGAGTGGGGCCGGAGCCCCGCGCTGGGGAGGTGTCCCGGGCGGCGACTGGGTGCGCGCTCTGGGAAGCCTCGGGGTCGGAGCGGCTGGGAACCCGGCGTGTGTGCCGCGGTAGAGAACGGTTTTGCGCTCTGGAGCTCCGTGACAGTCGGAAAGTTTTTGGTCCGCAGGAGAATCTTGTCGTTGTTGCGGCGGCTGCTGACTTTTGGCGCAAGAGTCACGCTCGGGAGCGGGACAGTTACTCGGGGGCGTGAATTGGAGCCGCGAGGCGCCGCGGCTCGTCGTGGTCAGCGGTGCGTGCGCCTGCGCCCCTCGGCGCCCAGCGGGCCGCCCGGCTCCCCGCCGACGATGTTAGCGTGTGCACCCCCCAGGATGGGGGTCTCCCCCTTTTGTTTTTGCTTGGAAGAAAGTACTGCGAACGTTTCTCTCACACTGTTGTTATAAAATGATGGATGGTCGCTGCTGTCCTGAACGACCCTGCCCTGTTCGTTAGTAGTTTCGGAAACTTGAGACGTAGCCCCTAATTCCAGGCGGGGTCTGCTGCCTGGAGTGAGTTGGGATCCTTCCACAGCCGGAAAACCGCTACGTGCTTAAGTGTGTTCAGAAATGAGACGGACTGCAGATAAATCGTGACTATTTAAAACTTGAAGGGTAACGTAATCATTGCTCTCAATTCGTACATGTTCCAAGATAGAGCATTTTCTGTATTAACTCATGCAGTAGTCAAGTAAAATAACTAAAAATAGAAAAGTAGTATTAAGCAAAATAAGGGCTGGAAAGGATGCTTCGTAGCTATGCAGTGCTTGTGTCAGGGAGGCGAGCATTTTTCGAGACAGTGAAATGAACGCGTGTGGGGTGCGCAGGTCAGGTCGTGGGGTGGTTAACCTCGCATCTTACCTGGTGGTAGCGGAAGGCTCAGAACGGAGAGTGGTGAACAGGTCGGCGAAGGTTTCACCTGCGGGCTTCTTGTGTTAGAGAGAGATTTATTCTCAGAAACATGGCATCCTAAGTCAGAACATCATTCCTTCAAAATAAACCTGCAAGTATACCCTGCATACAGAAAAGGTGCACTTCAGATTCTCTTTGATCACTGAAGTAGCTGAAGTAGTAGTTTGTTTTTTAGGGGGTTTTTTGTGTGCCTTTTTTATGGTTTAATAATTACCCTCTTCTTAGCTGGGTTTTACTTGAAAGTGTACTTTAAATGACAGTGTAGTGTTTGTGTTGACCTTTTTTTAAGACGCACTTTTGTGTCCCCATTTTTATTTTCTCCCTTTTTGTTGAGGTTGATTCTTTTTGTATTACCTTTGTTTTCATAGCAGCCTTTGTTCATTTTGGCAGGTTTTATCCCTGTCTGGCTACGTGTTTTCTTTTCCCTCCTTTGCCCCACGCATAGGAGGAGGTAGTGCGGGCCCGATGCCGATTCTTGTAGTCACAAGATGCTTTGCACTAGGCCTATTCGACATGTAGTTCTGCTGAATTGGCAGCTGGATAAAGTTATTCTCATTTTTAAATTTTATTTAAAGTTGCTCTGTAGCATTAACAGTGACAGTAACATTTTTGAGGGCTAGGTTTATCAATAACTTGTGAAGCCTAAAATAAAGTGATACCTGTATTAGACAGGCCATGCCTGCTAAAAACTGCAGTGGTAAGACTGTACCCAGGGCTTTGTGAGGAGGGGAATGTGTTGGGAGATTGTGTGCTTCCTGTTGCCTGCAGAGTTAGGGGGTCTTTGGCTTCCTGGGTACCTTTTTTTCTGGTCATGTGTTCCTAGAACTGACAGGAAGTGCTCCCTGTGATTTGGCTTGGGTGACAGGTAGAGTATTTAATTTACATCAGAAAAGAATAAATTTGTGTTTCCTTTGTTAGAATTAGATAGCTCCAAGGAAAATTAAGCATGATCTCCAACTCACTCATCATATACATGAGAAATTAGGTTCAGTTTGTAATTTGATTGATTTATTCAGTCACAGTCATATTCATGGGGTGGCAGTGGGGCAGCCCTTAGATCTCCTGGGAGCGCAGAAGCTTCCCCACGGTCTCCATTGTTTTATCTGGGATTTAAGCGGTATTTACAATGATTGCCAGGTAGCTGTTACTGTGCATCCCCTTCTCCCCTTTCCGTTCCTTCAGCCAAGCAGTAAAGTTCCAAGGCTCCACGGTTGACCATCTGCTTCAGAGTCTGGTTCTGATCATTTCTGCTCAGGACTCAGTCCATTAAGTTGTTTCAGAGATAATCTCTCACACATCTCTGTCTCCTGCAGCTGCTTGCTCTTCATTATGTAACATTACTCAACATGGCATTTATTTGTTCTGTGTGAAATTTATAAACCAGAGCGGTTTGGAAAAGATAGTATTGAACTTTACTTTCTTATAAGATGTATGTGGTATATGAGTGGTGTTTTTTTTTAACTTTCAAACACAAGTTGCTACACAACGCATTTGTCACTTCCAATTACAGTAGGTAATTGGTTTAAATATTCCTGCTTGGGAATACTAAAAACTAGAAAAGTAGTTTAAAGATAAACCCAGTAATTTCTATGAGCATTTGTAAGCCTACTGAAGAAATGGTCAATGGTCTGCATTTCTGACCTCTTGGATCTTAGAGGTCAGCTCTTTCCTCACACTGCACTTGTTACGAAGCACCCGGTCATAACCATTTCCCCCATATGGAGAAAAGGTTTTAAAACTCTTTCTCAATAATTAGTTCAAAATTATGAGTAAGTTTGCTACTTTAAGACTAATTATTTTAATTGACAGGGGGGATCATATACAGTGAGAACATCACAGAGGTTAAACTCAGATGAGTAAAACTTAGTTGTTTAAAGTAAATCTTAAAGCCAGTAATCGGATATTTAAAAATATCGATAGTAGTTACTGTGCTCTTATGATTAGACATTAATCGTAAGTGGTACTGAGATGGTATACTGGATTCAGCCAAGGACAGCGGAGGAAGGACTGAAGCAGGAGGGTATTTTGAGGCATCTTTGAGAGGCCCGTGACCTAGAAGTACTCCACTGACCTCCCTCTCTCTCCTTTGGACAGAGAATGTTCTGGACAGGTTCAGTTACAGTGAACACGTGTTAGGCTTACACATACATACAGTACCAGGCCTGAGACGCTGCCCTAGAGAAATGTGGAGCAGTGGTGACTACCTGCACCGAGGGGTGAAAGCTGAGAGAAACCAGAGAAGGGTCCCTGCTGTGAAGTGATTGTATAGGGGTTACCTTTTTTCCCTTATTGTGGGAGAGTGAAATTGGCCGTGACCAGATATAAAGCTGATATAGGAGGAGGGGATGTTACCACCACAACCATCCTCTCTAGGAGTAGTGGCTAGGGCCTGAAGGGACCCGGGTTTGTGGCTCCCTGGGCAGTGTAGGGATTCTTTTTCTCTTCTTTCATATCAGAGGGGCTTTTAGAGAAGTGAAGAGATTTTAAAGAAAAGTCCCAGATCTGTTTCCAAAAATAGATCCCTGAAATCCCATCAAGGCCTTTTAGTTAGCCTTTAGATACTGGGTAGCGTGGGGGTTGGATAGTTAGTGGTGAGGTTAGTGGTTAGGGTTTGGGAGGAATAGAGTACATTCAAGAATTGCATATTTTAAGTTATAAGTTAATATGATAAAAAATTCTAATAATACAGAAAAATAAAAATAAAAGCTACTTTTCTTCCTTTAAAAGGTAACTGTTTCCAGAAAGTTTACTTTTTCAAAAAATTTTATACAAATTGTACTACTATATTCTGTTTTTTTTAAACTACAATTTACTGGTTTTCAATAGTTAATGTCATAGTTCTTTTTATATTGGCATATATAGGTCAACATAATTTAAAAATGATTAGAATAATTTATTATATGGAAGTACCATAACTTTTGTTCTGACTCCTTTTGAGTGATAATTTAGGTTGTGACAATTTACAGTGGCCATGAGTGTATGAGTATGCCTGTTACATGCACACTGGTATTGGACTTCATTAAACTTTATGCTTTTTGCCAATTTGATATGTGAAATTTATATCTTGTTTTGGGTTTGCATTTCTTTGATTATGAGTGAGGTTAAACATTTTTTAAATATGCTTACTGGGCAGTGGAACCTTGCAGCACATATAGGGCTGACCAAAAAGTTCTTTATGTTTTTTCCATAAAACATAAGACATTTTCACTTTCACCAAGAACTTTATTGATTTGACTATTTTGAGTCTGTCGGCTGTCTCCTGCTATTGACTTCTAGTGGGTAGAGGCCAGGGATGCTGCTAAACATCTTCCAATGCATAAGACAGCCCCACAGCAAAGCATTATTTGGCCAAAATGTCAACAGTACCTAGAAACTTCACAAACCACTTACGATTCATTTGATCAGTCACAGTGCCTTCATACACTGTACAAATCCTTCTTTTGTGTTTCAGTTGTGTTTTTACCATTCTTGAAATAAAGCATTATATGCCGAAAATGTATCTTCTTCTATCTTCAATATTAAAATGGCTGCATAAAAGTTCACCAATTTAGATGTTTTTTTAAGTGTACACTGATATGACAGCTGTCACAATAGAGTCTAACAAAATTGTGTTGAATGAAGTTAAAGACAACTAAGCGCTACTAGAGCCATCATATGGAAAAAATGTAACGAACTTTTTGGTCAACCCAGTACTTTGGATTGAGTAGCTTACTTTCCTTGTGTCCCACAGGGAGGTGAGACTTAGAAGGGAATAAGATTTTGGAGCCCATGGCCCCCGAGGGGGAGCAGTGTTCTGAATGGAGAGGCTACTGTGGTGGGCTGTGGACAACCAAGGGCTAGCATGAGGCTGCTGAAGGCCCTTTGCTTGGTACCCACAGAAGATGTGTAAGGACAGGGAGACTGGAGAGTCAGCCCTAGCTCCTACTCCATTGCCCCTCCTGGCCTCAGCTGTCATTCCATTTTTATTTGTGCTGTCATTTGGTTTGCTCCTCTTCCCTGGCAAGGTGGCAACCTTGACCTTGGTATTTCAGTTCCTTCAGAGACAAGGGACACTTAGTTTTTCTCATCAGGGAAGCCGACTTTTCTTCATAGTAGTCAAAGGGAGCAATTCTTACTTCTAGCGTTCTTTATGTCTATTTTCTGATCTTCGGTAGTTGAGAAGTTTTGATCCCGTGCTAGAGTGTCAGAGGCCCTGCATGCTGAACTGCACAGAAATGTGGGGGTGCTGGCAGCACTGCATGGGCTATGTCCCAGTTCAGTCCCTATGTACTGCCCCTGTTTCCAGCCTCACTTTTTTTAAATGAGTTTTTTCTTGCTAGTCTTAGAAAATGATTTTAAAAGGCTTTTGTCTGTCGCGCACCTCCCCCCCCCCCCCCCCCCGCAAATGGTAACTGTAGAGATGCTGCTAATTAGCTTGATTGGGGTGATCTTTCCACAATGTGCACACATATCAAAATACCAAGTCGTACACTTTAAATATGCACAGTTTTTATATTTCAAAGAAATCACAAAGCTGTTAAAAGAAAAGCGGTTCTTGTGCGTCTCCATTTGGCAGTGTCCGGAGACACTCTGGTTGTTGGGGCAGGGCGGGGCGGGGTGCGGATTGGTGCCGCTGGCATCTTGTGGGTAGGGGCAAGGGATGTTGCTAAACATCCTACAGTGTTTGGGAAAGCCCTCCACAGCAAGAAATTACCTGGCCCAGAATGTCGACAGCGCAGAGGCTGAGAAAGCCTGGTCCCAGCAGAACCAGTCCGGAACCCGCAGTGGTTAGGCCCGGCTCAGCCGCGCTCGGCCCGCCCGCCCGCCGACTTTACGGCAGCGTCGCAAAGCAGCGACCGTTTTTCCTCTGATCTCCTGCTCAAAATGGCAGGCGTTGAAATGGAGCTCTCAAGTATCTTCTTTTCCTCTTCTCTTTGGTACCTTCCTTTTCAGCTCTTGACTTTTCCCCTGCTTTTATGGTGTGACATAATTAGGTCAAGGCGTTGTAGTTCTACTTGGAGTTTAGAAGGTCACTGGCATTTAAGACGTGAACCCCAGTGGGAGCATTCGATACTGTGGCATTTCAGACGATGCGTGGCGCGCCAAGGCCCTTTCTAAGGCAGGCGGAAGAATCGGGCGGTGAAGCACACAGACTGCTTAAGAGTTGAGACCGCGTGGGATTTTATCCCGTCTCCACCGTGAGCTAGCTGAGTCACCGTGGGCCAAGCCTCAGTTTCTTAATTTGTAGAGTGGGGATAATAACAGATATCCCATTTTGAAAGACAGGTTTATTGATATAATTCGCATACTATAATTAACTTATTGAAAGTGTATAATTCATTGTTTTCTAGCGCATTCACAGGTTGGTACAACCATCACCACAAACTGATTGTAGAACATTTTTGTCTTTCGTAAAAGAAACCCCGCACCCATTAACTGTCGCTTCCCATCACCCCTTATCTCACTAGGTAAGTCAAGCCAAGTGCTATAGTACTTAATAAAAAACGATGATAACTTGGGGCAGGGCGACTCGATGACAAAGTTCGTTCATATCGCTTTAGAGAAGGCAAAGGTGGACAATGGTTTGTTGAATGGACATTTACATGCTATACTATGCAAGAACATTGGGCTCAGAGTTACAAAGATGAAAGAGTTCCTTCAATTAAGAGATGCATCTTCAAGTAGGAGGAAAGATACTGGTGTTACAAAATACCAGTTATAAGTATGAAACAAGGCAGAATATAATGCTTACAGGAAAGTGTTAACAAATATTTGAAATTGAAAGTTTGATCAAAAGAGATAGATTATTTTAGGCTAAAAGTGCAAGAACCACAACAAACTGGAAGGAGGGACCATTTTGGCCAAGTATTAGATAATAAATATGAGGCTTCAGCTTCCATGAAGAAGCTATGCTTTTTGAGGTAGTGGTAGTATATCATTGACATCTTTTTGCTGCTTCTTGCTGCTGTCAAGTGATTGGCTTATCCCTATACCCTTCTTTAGTATTTCTAATCTGTTGTGAGCTTGGAAAATTATCTAAGTGTATTAACTAAGCTTTTAGTGACAGCCTGATGTCTTAGAAGAGGGTATGGATATGTGGCCTTACGCTGTCACTTCGAGTTACCTTTTTAGTTTATTCTCTGGGTTAATTGGGTTTATAGAATAAATAATTCCTAGATAAATTAGGCTCATATAAACATTTTCCTCTCCAGGGCTTGTACTAACAGCTGTGTCCCTCACCTCTTTCCAAATTTCCTATCTTCTTTTCCTGGTACACTGTTGGACACAGTACCTGCAGTACAATGAGTCCAGAGGCTGAGCTGCCTTTCTGTACCATTTGCCATCATGCTGCGGTTAATAACACATACCTTTCTAAATTGTAAGGGATGACCAGTCAGAAACCTGGGGGATCAGCTTGACCTCTCATCTCCTTTACTTCTCACATCACATGAGCTACCAAATTCTGTTGGATTGTTACAGTATTTTCAGTGTTTTTTTTTTTCTTACACTATACACACAGTACTCGAAAAGTAAAAAATCAAAAAGAAACAAATTACAGTAGAAAGTCAGTCCATCTGCCTAGTTCCCAGATTCCTATAGTAGTTAACTAACATAACTGATTTCTTATCTATTCTTCTGGGATTTAAAGAAGTGCAGCCATATAAAATGTGTTTAGTCTGCCTCACTTCCCCCTCCACCCCCGTTTTACACTAATTCTGGAAACTTGAACTGTTTGTCCTTTACTTTTTTCACTTAACAACATACCCTTGAGACTCTTCCCATGGCAGTACACAAAGTGGCAGTGCGTGCTCGCTCTCAGCAGCCGCACTGTTCATCTCTGCTTCCGTGCTGTGATTTCACGGGCCTATTGGTGGGAAGTGAGATTGTTTCTAGTCTTTACTTTTGCACAAATGCCCCATTGGCACCCTGTTCGTGTATCATTTATGGTAGGTGTGTCTGCAGGATAAATTCCTGGAAGTGGAATTGGTGGGTTACAGAATTTAGCAGGTATACTCTTGATACATATTGTCAAATGGTCCTTCATAGACATTATAAAAGTAATGTGTATATGAGAATATTTGTTCCCCTATAGTCTTGCCAACACAGAAAGTGTATAATCACACTTTCTGGATATTTGCCAACATGATAGATACAGAATGGTATCACCCTGTAGCTTTAATTTATATTTCTATTATGAGTGAAACAGAGCATCTTTTCAGCTGTTTAAGAGCTGTATGTATGTATGTATGTATTTATTTATTTATTTCTGTGAACTGCCTAATCTTAGTCTTTACCTATTTTCCTATCCGTTTGCGGATCCTTAAATTCCTGTCCAGACTGTGTGCCCTTGGGTGGTTTGCTAAAGTTAGCACGACTGGCTAGTTCTGCAGTTGCCTTCTGACGGGGCTCTGCTTCCAGCTGCCCGCCCTGCCAGGCTTGCTCCCCTTCTGCTCACAGAGTGCCAGTTCGCAGTGCCCATGTTAATGTGTCACTTCCTGGCCTACACAGCTATTCAGTGGTGCTTCCCTGCTCCTCATCCAGACACCTTGGCATTAGCATGGCACCTACCTACCTTTTCCTTTCTCACAGGGGCTCTGCACTTTGAAAACACACACCTGCTCCTAGCTCCCTGTTGGGTGAGACCCTTCGGTTCTGTCTTTGCAGGTGTCACTCCTCTGCTGTCATGGTCTGCGTGTCCAGAGTCCTGCTTTTCATCCCGCACCTCACAGAACAGCTGTGCTGAAACCCAGCTCTTCTGTCAGGCACCGGGGTGCTCTTTGTTCCTCATGGGACCTGTGCTGTCTCTGTAAGGGAGACCCTCCCCTTGTGGGGTGTCCTGCTGTAAAGAGTGTGTTGCCTTGTTAGCTCATGAGGGCACGGGCTTTTAGTTGTTTTAGAACCCCAGCATGGTGCTGGACACACAGTAGATGACAAACATGTGCGTGTGGATGCGCCAAGTGCGCACATGCTGTGAGATGATTGCCGTGGTAAGGTGGTTAACACATCCATGGCCTCCCACAGTTCTTGTTGTGTGTGTGTGTGTGTGTGTGTGTGTGTGTGTGTGTGGTGAAGACTTCGACGGTCTCTCCCAGCAGCTTTCAGGTATGCAGTACAGCATTGTTGCTGTGGCCGCTGTGCTATGTGCTTGGTGCCCAGCACTTGTTCACATAACTGGAAGTTGCATTCTGACAGAATCTCCCCATTTCTCCTGCCCCACGCAGCCCCCCGCAGCAACTGCCCTACTCAGTGTTTATGAGTCCGACTTTTTTAGATTCCACAGCGTGAGGTCATAGTGTTTGTCTTTCTTTTGTTTTACTGCACTTGGCATAATGCCCTCAGGGTTCATTCATGTTGTCACAGATGGCTGAATAACAGTTTGTTGTAGGTGTGCATCACATCTTCTGTCTCCTTATCAGTCCGTGGGCACCTTGAGTGTCTCCGTGTCTTGGCTCTCATGACTAATGCGGTGATCATGGGGTGCAGATATATCTCATCCCATTTTCAAATAATGTGCCCTTCAGTTCCAGTATTTTACTTAGCTATTTTTTAAAAAGCTTTTTTTTATCTTCACCTGTGGACATGCTTATATTGAATTTAGAGAGATGGGAAAGGAGGGAGAGAAACATCAGTCGGCCCCAAACAGGGATGGAACTTGTAACCTAGGCACGTGCCCCAACTGGGAATAGAACCCTCAACTTTTCCGTTTACAGGACAATGCTCCAAAGAAGTGAGTCACACCGGCCAGGGCTTAAAAAACTAATTCCATTTATTTGTTGAGATTCCCCATTGTGACCATGTTTCCATTAAGTCTATGACCAGATTTATAGTATTTGCTTTAGAGTCCCTGTTTGTTAGTTCCTTCATCTGGGTTATTTCATGGTCTTTTTCTGTTGGCTGCTTTTGTCACACTTGACCATAGGTCATTTTTCTGCTTCTTTTCATGTCCATATTGTAGAGTGGACATTGTGGATGATATATCATCATCAAATTTTCTTTATTCGGGTCACTGTAAGTATAGTTAAGTCACTGGCTGGTTCCCTTGAACTTGGGAAGGCTCGGTCTTACACGTTAAGATGGGTCTGCAGAAAGCCTGGGCAGCTTGCTGCGTCATTACAACTTGGCCCGACTCGGACTCCAGGCTTGCGGCTACTTTGCCGTGGGCAGGACCGGAAATTGCGTCCGAGTTATTTCAGCTTCCGGATTCTTTCCTGCTGGGCAGCCTGGAACCTTCCCTGAACACGTGCGGCCCAGAAGCCAGTGCAGCGTCCAAGGGTGCTGTGTTAGCCTCCGAGCCCTCCCCTCCTGTGGCCTGCTGCTTTCCTGAAGGGCACCCCCGACTCTCGGGGCCCTCCGTAGCCGGGACCTTCGGTAACATGGATCCCCGCCGAGGTTCTCCGCCGGAGATGTCGTGGCCCAGGGGCATCCTGGGGGCGCTGTGCGGGTATGGTCTCCCTCCTTTGTCCTCCCACCGTCTCCCTCCTGTGTCCTCCCACCGTCTCCGTCCTGTGTCCTCCCGCCGTCCCCGTCCTGTGTCCTCCCGCCGTC